>VYZU01087139.1:0-14564 GCA_013401355.1 Ceyx cyanopectus | reverse complement strand
TAATGTAACTCTCTAATTTCACCAGTTCAATCCAGACCCTCCTACTATGGGCTGCCATCCCAGCTCCTATTCCCAAGGCATGGAGCAAGGAGGTGAGTTAACTCCATGCTGCCCAGGGAGAAACCCCTTGTGTGGGTGACACAAATGCTGAGCATTGTCCCCAAGGACATCCCACTGGTGCCTGCCCAAGGAACTGCCAAAAACCTCTGGAAAAGAAAGCAGCTGCTGCTGAGCAAGCAGGATGAGCAGCTTCCAGCTCAGACCATGGATCCCACTCACTATCCAGTGGTTAAGAAAGGGCCAAAAGTCTGGAAGATGCTGGTTTTTTATCCAGAAGTCTCCAGGGAAACCTTGCAGTGGCCTTCCCTTTAAAGGGGACCTACTGGAAATGTGGGGAGGGATTTTTAATCAGGGAGTGTAGTGATGGGATCAAGGGTGATGATTTCAGAGTGAAAGAAGTTGGATACAGATCAGATATTAGGAAGAAATTCTTCACCCTGAGGGTTGTGAGACCCTGGCACAGGGTGCCCAGGGAAGCTGTGGATGCTCCATCACTCAAATCCAGGTTGGATGGGGCTCTGAGCACCCTGGTGTGAGGTGTCCCTGCCTGGAACTGGATGATCTTTAAGGTCCCTTCCAACCCAATCCATCCTCTGATTCTCTGATTGATTCTGAGACATGAGACTCTTGAGACAGTGAAGCCCAGGAATGACCTGGTGGAAGCTGAGGGCCTGATTTCAGTCACACAGGTTATAAACCACTGGAATTTCTTTTTTTTCACCTTGACTAGGGTTATTCCACCTCAAAAAAAACCCTGAATTAGGCCCTTCATAGCCCACTGGTTCCAACCTTAACACCAGAACCTGCAGCTGCCTGTTCCTTCATTTTCTTGCTTTAATGTCTCTTGTCTGTGGCATTTATGTGGTGCAGTCACTCCTTCCTGAAGAGAAAATCCACTGGAGAGCTTTAGAGGGGAGTAAAAACCTCTGCAAGATTCTGCTTGTAGCTTCACTGCCAAGTGCTTTGAAAAGCACCATTCCTGATGTTGAAAAAATAAATTCCCAACCTGCCTGGACATGATCCTGTGCAACCTGCTCTGGGTCACCCTGCTGGATGGAGCAGGGGGGGTTGGATGAGGTGATCTCCAGAGGGATGAGGTGGTAGCTGGTACCTGTTGGGTTCTCCTTGAAGAGGGGCTGGAAAAATCAGATTTACCCAACTGGTTGTTGTGTGATTGGAGGGATAACTGGACTTCCAGATGCAAGGAGGCTTGGCAGCAGGACAGGGATACCTTCCAGTGAGCTGATCATCCATTACAACTGGAGTTAATGGGAATGCTGTTTCCTTCTAGCAGTGCATTATCCCACAGGACACTCATCCAGAGCAATGGGTGCTGAACTTCCCCCACTTTACCACCATTAGCTTTGTGTGGTGCTTAAGGAGCCTGTGTTTACTCCCAGATGAAAGGAGGGCATCCGCAATTCTCCTCCTAATTAAGCTTAGCCTTGTAGCCCATGAAAAGGGTATTATATGAAGGCCAGTGTTTCCTTCTCCTACTGTGCATATTGCCAAGGGCAGATAACAGGGCTCTTATACCAGCAGCAATTTGTCCTGCCAAGTGGGCAGCAGGTTTGTCTAAAACATGCCCAGGATGTGTGTGTGCTGCCAGCTAGAGAAGGTGCTTAAATGGCAGCAGCCACCAGGAGAAATTCCACTCCACTTGCAGGCCAGGTGGTGAGTGAGGAGACTGAAGTTGATTCATCTGTTTAGATTTAACAGGGTGCTTTGCAGTCCCAGCAGAAAACAACCTGAGAAGGAAATATCAAAAATTAACCGTTAAAGGAACCTGCAGTGTTGCTAAGTTTTGGTCACAGAAATTACATTTATTGCTGTCGTGATGTCTGGATTTTTTTCTTTTCATGGGAGGGTGATAGAATGGATTAAAAAAGAATTAAACCTGACACCTTTGCTAAAATATCATTCAGTCAACACCCAGAAAGAGCTCAAAGTCTCCTTTAGATCTTAGAAAAAACATTCTCTTGGTTTCTTCATTCCCTCAAAGGACAAATTGAACATCTTCCTTTGTGTGTTTAATCTAAATGAAATCTAAAAGTAGATTTGAGTGCAAGGATGTAATATATTATTTAATGCTGCTCCATTAGCCTACAAGTTAATAGGATTTGTACCCTTAAAACCCACTGCTGATAGAAAATTTGAGAACTAAATGGCATCTGTGAAATACTAATTCTCTGTTAATTCTCACCAACCTCCCCTGGGATGGTGCCAGGGCTGGGGCAGCCACCACCTCTCTGGGCAGCCTGGCACAGCCTCTGCCACCCTCAGCACCAACAACTCCTGCTCTCCAGTCTCAATCTCTCTCTTTTAGTTCAAACCATCCCCCCTTGTCCTGTCCCAACAGCCCCTGCTCAAAAGTCCCTCCCCCATCTTTCTGCCAGACCCCTTGAAACCCTGAAATGCCCCTGTCAGCTCTCCCAAGCAAGTAGGATATAAAAAAAGAGACATAATTCTTGATTGGGAGCCAGAGAGAAATTAAGCAGAATCCATTAAACATGGTGGGTAAATCTAACTGCTTGTAGTAGCTGATCTCAGGAGAAAACTCAGCAACCCTCTGAGCAGGACTCAGCTCCCCAGTGTTAGAGCTCCTTGTTCTCAGGCTGAGTTGGCTCCTTAGTCTCAGGAACAAAATGGACTCTGTGGTTTCCAGAATGCTGCCTGGGAAGAGATGTGAACAGGAAGAGCTCAGAGAGGGTGAGTTATAGACATGCAAATGTGCCATCCCAGCTCAGCAGGCTTGTGGGTGAGCAATTCACAGTCAAATTGTATTGAAAATTAAAATGGGAGGAGAGAGAGATTTCCCTCCTGTGCTGGACCTGCAGGCAGTGTCCCTTTAAATCAATGTTTGATTGACTGATTGGATTCCTTTTCCTGCCCTTTGCTCACCAGGAGCCTGCTTGCCAGTGGAATATCTTGTGGGTGAAGGAAACAACTTGCTGGTTTCACTTTGATACTGGTGCTGCAGTTCAGTGTATGTGGAAATCAACTGAGGTTCTTCTGGGCTAAATCCATCTCTCTCCTGAAAGAAGATTTCCTGTCTGCTGTGCTTTGACAAGCATATTCCACCAGCTCATTGCTTTGATCCCACCCACATTCCAATACCACTGTGCATACTCTGTCTGACTTTCTTTCTGAATCACCCAATAAAACACACCCAGTTGGAGATGTTGCTGGCAGCTCTCCAGCCTCCATACATTCAATTTAAACAAAAAAAAACCCTTCCAACCTGAAGTGCTGCCAGTGCTCAAACCCACAAAGGAGTTGAAATGCAGTAATGTAAAGCTTCTTTAATATGCCTGACACCCTTTTAACTGGTCCCACAGGTAAAAAAAAAATCTTCTAGCTGATGTATGTACCACACCAGGCACCAGTGGGTCAAGTCCTGTGTGGTGATTAACAACAAAAAAAAAGAAGGAAATGGTCATTTATATATGAAGTTGATTTGGAAATTAGTAAGACAGTGAACCTAGCCAGGAGTTGCTGTAGGACTCTAATTGCCTTTTCACATTTTCTCTAATTTAATTAAGCAAAGGAACTGTTTTTGGACCAGACAGCTCTTGGAAGTTTGGATATTTGCTATTAGAATCATGGGATCCCAGCAATGTCTGGGTTGAAGGGAGCTCCAGAGCTCACCCTGCTGAGAGCAGGGCCATCTCAACTAGAGCAGGGTGCACAGAGCCTCCTCCAGCCCCTCCTGGGATGGCTCCAGGGATGGGACCTCCCTGGGCAACCTCTTCTGCCTTAGTTCTCAACTCCATCCACTCCTTCCTCATTCCAAACCATTGCCCCTTGGCCTTTCACTCCAGGCCTTTGGAAACAGAAAATGATTCTCTGACTCTGACAGGCTCATATCAAGAACCATCCCTCAGTTACCTCCTCATTTTGGGTAGTTTTTGGTGGTTGGTTGTGACACAACTCTGTAAATGAGATAGACATTGAGTCCTTGGAATATTCTCAGCCTCCACTTTGAGAGGAGCAACAATTTCCATGATTTCTGCAAGTAAGGGAACCCCTGCTAGATTTTGCAGCTAGATTTACCTGACTGGTTCCCAAATGTCTGTCCATATGTCTGTCTGGACTCAGTGCTGCAGGAACTCTACAATCACAGACTCATGCAGGTTGGAAAAACCCCTTGGGATCATCCAGTCCCACCATTCACCCTACTCTACAGTGCACCCCTAACCCATGTCCCTCAAACCCACATCCAAACCACCCTGCAACACCCCCAGGGCTGGATGGGGACTCACCCCCATCCCTGGACAGCCTGTGCCAGCCTCTGGCTGCTCTTCCAGTGACAAATTTTCCCTAATTCCCAGTCTAAACCTCCCCTAATTACACAGACATAGTCTGACTCCTCCAAAAGTGCTCCTGAAATTCAGTGTTGTTCCTAAAGGAGCCAGGGTTGCCCTCAGTCCTCCCTGACTAAATGAATTACACTGTGCTTGGCTCAAGAGGGTGGCCAAAGACACTTCCAGCCAGCTACTGCTCACTGGGTTGTGAAACAGTTCCCCTTCAATCTGACCTAAGCTCAGTTCTAACCCGAGCAAAGGTCTGCAGACAGGTTGCCAGGCTCTGCTCCTGCCAGGATTTGGGGTGAATCCAGTCCCATTTGTGGGAATTCAGTCCCATTTGTCCCTCTGAGATTTGTTTCTGGGATCAGAATAGCTCAGCTGTGATTCTGAAGAAGAGTGTGAGCTGATTGCACTCACCAATATCTAAGCCAACCTGGAGAGATGCAAATGTCAACTCAGTAGACCAGGAAACAGAGGAGTGAATACATGTAAATATATTCATCTGAAAATCAGATTGTGTTATTGCCAGGTAGGGACTGGTTGGGTGGGGAAGGGAGACAGTGTGGGCTGAGGAGAGGCTGGAAAGCCTGGCTGGCTCCAGGGCAAGTTGAAGAGGGAGGCAGGGTCTGGTTTGGCATACGAAGAATGACACATTAGACAGCAAAAAGTAGCAGGGAATATTTTTTTTGGGGTGTTTTATTCCACAAATCTGTGAATAAAGACAATAAATCACAAGAGTACCCCAGCTTCACATACATGTGGTTGCTCTAATTTGGTTAAATAACCTAAATTGAGATTTTTTTACTTATCTCTGCTCAAAAAAAAAACAAAAACAAAAAAACAAACCCAAACCACCAAACATTCAACAGGTAAATCAGTGAGAAAAAGATTCATTTTCTGGTTACCCAGCTCTGGATTTCCTGGTTCTCAGCTCCATGGGTTCAGCCTGAACTCTGCCTTGTTTGGTCAGTGATTCAGCCTTCCTGCCACAGACCTGCATATTCATCTCCCAGCTGGAGCACAGCTCTCCTGAAGGACAACCTGGTCTCTTCCTGGAGAGAAGGAGGCTCAGGGGAGACCTCCTGGCTCTGACAGCTCCTGACAGGAGGCTGGAGGTTGAGGTTGGAGCTGAGGAACAATTTCTTCCCCTGCAGGGCTGTCCTAGGCTGCCCAGAGCAGGGGCGGAGTCCCTGTGAGCCCTGGAGGGGCTTCCAAGCCCTGGAGCTGTGGTGCTGAGGGCCATGGGGCAGTGATTTATATCATATTTTAGCTAATTAGTAAAATACAGCAAAGAATCAACTTTGTTCAATGAGATCTGATTCATGACAAGGTTCATATTCTGCCCCCAGCCCTGGAGCTGGGCAGTGGTTTATGACTAAGGACACAGGGAAAGGATTGGACCTGAGATACTGGAGTTTGTGTAGAGCCCAGTAAACACAGCACCTTGAAGCAAATGAGAGCAGCAGCTCATTAACACTGAGATATTAATAACCCAATCAGAATAAACACACAGCAGCTTAAAGCAAATGAGAGAGGCAGCTCATTAACACTGAGATATTAATCAGAATAAACGCTTAGGAGAAGTGCAATTTCTGGGAGATCTAAAAGGAGAATCACACACACCCATATATATNAGAAGCCTGGGGGTGGAGAAGAAAGCAATGAGTCAGGGTTCCTCAAGAGGATAAGCAGTTGCCTTGGTGCACCCACAGTCTAATCCTGAAACACTTTGGGGTTGGCTTTAGAGGAAAAGAGACTTTTTGCAGAGGAATCTGAAGGAGGATGGTGAGATGGCCACGTGGGCATTTCTGGGAAGCACTTCCCACACAGCCAGGGTAGCCTGGTGACCAGCAAATGGCATCACAAGCTGGCAGTGCTGTCTGCTCAGAGCTGCTGCTTCACAGTGAACAGGAGAAAATAGATAAGAAGATGCTAAATAAGGGTATGAGAGGTCATGTGGGTGAGCTGCAGAGTGGCTGAGCATGAGGTCTCCATGCCTGGAGCTGTTCTGACTGAAGAAATCACTAATCAGGCTGAACATGCTGCAAACACATCTAGGTGGGGTTGGGTGTCTTGTGTCCACCTTTGCTCACCCATGGAGGTTAGAAAGGGTTGATTTTATGTCAATGCTGGGGTTACTCTGCTGGTTGCTATGGAATTTTTTGAGATATATCATGTAGATGGGTTCAGAGGATGACACCTGCTTCCATATGAACCTGATAAAAACACTGATGTGAGTTGGATAGGGGCTGTGGGATTGTGAGGAAAGGGCTGTGTGCATTTTCCCCCCCGTGGCAGAAAGAATGGATGACTGTAGAGACTTAATCCTTGTCCAAATCCAAATGAAAAACATCTGTATGATCACAGCATTGTTGTGGTTGGAAAAAAAATCTTCAAGATCATCAAGTCCAAGTGTTAAACCAGCACTTTACAGTTCATGCTGTCAAGAGATTCATGCTACTGAAATTGATCTTAAAAAAACAAATCTGGGCAAAAATAACTTAATTTTGCTTCTCTGTGTCTGAACTTCATCAGTTAGCACAAAGATCGAGTGTGGAAGACTCAGCTCACACTCCCAGGCACCACCAGTAATGGTCCTTTATCCAGTGCTCAGTGTATTTGGTTTATCCAAGAGATTTCATCTTCCAATTTACAGTGGAAAAAAAATAAAATCAAATAAATACAAATACCAACCACCAGCAGCAGGAAAAAATGGACACCTTTGCCTGTTGGAAAACAAACCCATTTATTTTGAAGCCAGAAATCAAAGTGCACAGCAGCGATGTGCAGAGAACCTCCTGGATTTCCAAGCTGAGGGTTCCCAGTTGTTCCAAGTTTCGAGGAGTTTCACATGAGGGTGCCTGTGGGTGGTGGTGTGGGCACCTCTGAGGGACCCTTCTCAACGATGCCATGGTGATGAAGACCTTCCGAGGTGAGGAAGACCTTTGTGGCACGGCCCCTAACACCCGCAGCAGGGGCTCCTACATCCCCTCCATCACAACAAGGTCCTTTGCAGACCACAGAGCCCAGGGCGAGAACCTTTCTCCAGNACCGGCTCCAGCGCAGGGCCGGGCGGCTCCGTGAAGCAGAGCGAGGGGCGGGGGAGGCGCGGCCGCCTGTGGCGGGCGGGAGGCGGGGGCAGCGTGTCCGGCTCAGACCCCTCCTCCCGCCTTCCTCCGCCCGCCCGTTCCCTCCCTCCCACCCTGCGCCCGGGGACGCTGAGAGACGCCGCCGCTGCTGCTGGAGCCGAGGCCCGGACTTGCTTCATCTCTCGGCTCCGTCTCTCTCTTCGTGCCTCAGCCGCAGCTTAAATGTAGCCCGGAGCCCCGCGGGGGGCTGCAGCAAAATGGCGGGTAGGTAGCGGCCCCCTCCCCCTTTCCGCACACACCGCCTCCCCGCTGAGGCGCCAGCCCTCCTCTTCCCTCCCCCACACCCCCCCTCCTTCTCGTCTTCCTCCTCCTCCTCCTCCTCCTCCTCCTCCTCTCCCCCCGCCCCGGCTTCGGAAGCGCTTCCCGCCGGGGGTTGCGGGGGTCACAACCCGCCGAGGTCGTTACCGCCGGCGGCCCCCCCGCCTCCCCTCCCCATCCCCGGGGTGCGGTTGGTGGGTGTCGGGGTGGGGGGGTCGTTGGCGGCTGCCACACGGTGCGTGTCTCCCGCAGATCTGTCGCTGCTCCAGGAGGACCTTCAGGAGGAGATCGATGGATGTGAGTGAGAGCCGAGGGCGGGAAGGGGGTTTGGTGGGTGTTTGTATGGGGAGAGGAGGGGGGGGAAACGGCTTTCGGGCGAGGAAGTGGCTTCAGCGGGGAGTGCTCACGGTGCATTGTGGGAGGCGCGGAGAGGAGGAGGAGGAGGCCATGGCCATGCTCCTCGCTTCCCCGTGTCCATGACACGCAGCCGGGCTCGTGTGGGGCAGGCCGGTCTCCGCCAGGCTCTCCCCGGGGGCAGCGGCGCCCAGAGGGGTGAGTTGGGCGGCGGGAAGCGCGGGTGGCGGGAAGCGCTGAGGGGAAGAGAGGGGGGGGGCTCCGCTAGCAGCCGCCTCTGAGGGAGGTGCGACGGGGCTTCGTCCCCTCATGGCCTCAGCACAGGGGGGGATGCCTTTGGGAGGAGAAAACCCATCAACCCACACGCTGTTTTTTTCTGGATATATTTCTTTGTGTGTGGGTGTGTGTCCCCTTCCCCCTCAGGCACCCAGACCCTGCTGGATAGATGAGTGTGAGGGGGAGATTTAATTGTCAGGGTGCAAAAAGACTAACTCAGGGCTGTGAAACCCGCCTGCTCAGAAAGAAACGTTCCTCAGGTGAGAAAACATCTGTTGGTCACCTCAGAGACTGAGGGAGCTTCTTGGAAGTGGAGGAGGATGAAGGTTTAGGGGGGTGGGAAGTGAAAATGGAGGAGCCCCCTTGTGAGGTTGTTCTGTCTGCTGCCCAGGCTGTGATGGAAGGAGGAGAAAAAAAAAAGCTTTCATTTGAAGTCTTAATTTTTCTTCAGAGGAGCATTGCTTCCACTTTTGGAAGCAATTCCACACAATTGGAATTCCCAAGGTGTTTTCCCGTTTGGCACTGTGATGGTGAAAAGGATTTCAACAAAGGAGGAGGCTTTATATCTAATATTCTTTTGCTTTCAGTTGTGGATGCTTGAAATTCAGGTTGATAGCATAGCTGTCTGAAAACTTTGCATGGTTACAAGAGGGATTTCTCAGAAGTGCCACACTCGAGAAGAAAAAATCATCCAGAGAAGGAAAAAAAAAGAATAAAATAAGCTTAGTCTTCAATTTCCACTTAGATTGTGATTGTTTTATTCTTGACAGGAGTCTGTAGTCATTGCAGAGCTGATTTTGAACCCGTGGGTTTCTGGTGATGGGTTTGAGTGTTATGGTCTGATCTTTAGAAGCATAATCTGTGTGTGGAGATGTGACTCAATCCATCAGGAGCCATAGAAATGTGAAAAAAAAAAAAAAGCTCATTAAAAATGACTGAGGTTTTGATGGGAGTAGATAAAAGTGAATATCTCAGGGCTTATGCATTATTATTTCCAGAGCAAAACCAGCAATCTGTGTGAATCAATGGGTGCTGCCTTGGACATAGGTCAGTCACACCATCTCTTTTCTGCTTCTCAATTTGATGTGGTTTTGTTTCTTCTGAGGAGGGTTTGAGCTGAAGGAAAAAAAGAAGACAGATGGGGGAGACTGGACGTGTCTAGTCAGAAGCTTTGTTTCTTGGGATGTGGTATTTCTTTGAAATCATCATGTTTTCTAACCACATCCAACAGGTTGTAGGTATTTTATGAAGATGTTCTCAACTGAGGTACTGCTTGGGGGGTCCATTTCATGGTTGCACATCAGAAACAGGCCATTTAACAAATAATAATTTAAAAAGACAAGAAGCTGCCACTTTTTTGGCCCTCTTGGTTGCAAGTATTTGAAATATTTGAGCAGTTGGGTTAGACACTGGTGTGTACAGGGTGTATACTTACAGTGCTGCTGGTGTAATGTAGGAGGAGAATTTGGGTAATAATAGGAATTCTAATAAAAAAAAAGGGAGGTGGGATCAATTATTTGGCTGTTATGAGGAGTCAACTGTGTTGTTTTCAATGAATCTTTGAGTTTTTACACACTGACTAGGACAAGGGGTAAGTGTGAAGCTGAAAGGAGAGATTTAGACTGGGCATAAGGAAGGAATTCTTCACCCTGAGGGTGGTGAGACACAGGGAAGCTGTGGATGCTCCATCTCTGGATGTGATCACATCCAGGTTGGATGGAGCTCTGAGCAACCTGCTCTGGTGGGAGGTGTCCCTGCCCATGGCAGGGCTTTGGAACCAGGAAATCTTTAAGGTCCCTTCCAATTCCAGCCATTCAGTGATGATTTGATGATGATGAAGGTGACTAAGAGGTAACTCTGAAGCAGTAGGAGAAAGTCCTGGAGTTGAGCAGCCACCACCCAGTTGCTGCTGAAAGTGAGGAACCAAGTGTCATGTATCTTTAGACACTCAGAATTAAGAACAAGCTGTTTTGTGATCTTTGAGGTGCCTGGAATTAAGGATTTTACTGGAAAATTGGAGTTGAATCAACTGCACCCTCCTGGTTTATTGTGCCAGCTCTCAGTAAATGATGATCTCTTTGAAGTAAATTCCTTGTAAAAGCAAGTTTACCTTTCCCTAAAGAGAACTTGATAAATATTTACATTAAATGCAGCATTCCTAGATTTCACCAGAGTAGTAAATCTGCTTCTGGAGAAGTGGAAGCCCTTCCATGAAAGCCACCTATTGAAAAGTTGCCTTTTGTTTATTTGTTGAAGGGATCAGAGATTAACCAGGAGCTTTGGGAAGAAAGGCTTTTGGAGAGCAGTTGATAAACCAGCTGGACTGTCTTTTAAATAATTAATTTCAGCTTTGGTTTGCATTTCTGTTTTGAAAGCTTCGTATTATTTCCTGCTCTTGGTTGCTTGGTAACCAGTGGAAGGCTCTGATTTTTATTTATTAGTCTTTTTCAGGTGAATTAGACTTTACACCTGATGGCACATTACACAGATGATGGCTTTAAGCACTTGCATAGCTTGTCACATGGTATTGCAGCACTTCCATTTTTAGCTAAGGTTTTGCTTCAGAGGCTATAATAATAATGAAAGAAATTCTCTTTCTCCCATACCCTTGTTTGGCAGGTTGAAGTAAAACCAAAAAAATAAAAGAAAAATAAATGGGTGGCTAAATTCTAAACATAGAAATGGTTATAAAAGAAATTTAATTCCTAAAGATGAACTTTTAGTGAAAGGTTTTATTGACTCTAACCTCCAAGGAAGTAATTAAATCCTGCAGACATCATGTTGAGAAAGGGTGAGTTACCTTTTTCTGTCCCCTTAGTGGCCAGATGTTTTAACAGCTTGATGCTGTAGTGTAGTTTTAATTCTCTTGCAGTGAATTCCACTGGCATAACATGCAGTAAAATTTAAATTAATTAAATTATATTATGTTGTAATATAAAAAGTTTTTGCTTTGTGGTTCCTTTGCCACACAACAAGAATTAGCAAAGTTTGTTCCACACAGACCCCAACTCGGGTTACTTCTTGGAGCTCATTCCAGCTTTGAGTAGAGCTGAATTTCCAATATCCTGGTCAATATAGTGACCTTTTGGTCCCACCAGGGTTTGTGTTCTGGTGAAGGAGTGTGGAGATCATTTGCCTTTTCTTGGGTTGGCATTTAATCTGCAGTCTTTAATAATCTACCTTGGAAAAACCCAAATAAAAAGAGAAATTAATGTCAGGCTTCCTCTGGTGCTTCCAGTCGCTTCCCTGGTGTGCCTGAGATGCTTTTCCCTTGGGAATCTAACAACCTGTTCTTGATGCTAATGAACAGAACTTGGGAAGTCAAGTTGTTTCCCCTGGGGAGCTGGTTTTAATTCTCATTTCTTTGGATTTTAACGTGGTGATTGACCCTCCTGGAAACTGGGAAGCTCAGATGTGTCCCCAGGGAATTCTGGTTGTAGCCATCCCGGGTCTCCTTGAGCAACCTCTTGGGATCCTAGAGGGAAGGAGGTCACTGAGGAAAGGATGGTGCTTGATTTGCCAGCTTTTAAAAAAAATTATTTTTAATATTAAAAAAAAATATAATTTTTTTTAATTACTTTTTCCTCCTGATTTATCTCCTTCGGTTTCAGGTATCCTACTTCTCCCTCACTTGGAAGGGAAAAAACAGACAGGGCAAGGAGTGAATGAGTCAGGAAGGAGCTGGAAGCTTTGCAAATCAAACTTAGAGTGAAAAACCTTGATGTTTGAACTGTTGTTTGAGTGCTGACCTGTTGTGGAGGTGGCAGAACACAGAGTGTTGAAGATCAAGAGCCTTTCTGTCCTTTGTGTGTCTTTTGCTGCTGAGAGTTTCCCTGTGTGTGGGCAGGAAAGTGTCATTGTTCTGAGGTGACTTGGAACAGCAGCAGAGCTGGAGCAGCAATTCCAGCTTTGGAAGAGCTGCTCCTGAGTGAACCTGGAACATCAGGGATTCTCTGGTTGCTTTAGAAGGTGGAAGGAAAAAGGATGTGGCTTTTATCTTGGGGAGGGTGGGATGCTGCAGTTCTCTCTGGTGTTAAAATCCTGTGCAGTGAATAGGTTGAAGGAATTAGCAGTAAATGTGAAGGGTGTGGATTCACAGCAGCAGAGCAGTACTGGTTTGGTGGGGATTTTTGTACTGGTTTTAAGATTAAAAAAAAAAGGCAAATAGCACAATAAATCTGCATTACAATACTATAAAAACTAAATATATTTATGTATATATGGAAACTATTTTAAATAGCACTGAAATTAACACTCATAACCACTCTTAGTTCCTAAAAGTAAATCCCCTGCATTCTGTGCTGCTCAATCTTCTCCCCTAGACCAGTTTTAGACTTTACAACTCAGCACAGACAGGAAAAAGTGTGGAAAGCTGCAGAAGGAAGGGAGGAGTGAAGAGTTCCAGAAGGAATTTCCACCTTCAAACACTCAGGAAACTCAGTTTTATCCCACTGAGAGTTTTGAAAGGTGTCAAAAAAGGTCTTGAGAGCTTTGCCTGGTGTTTTCAGTGGAGAGAAGGTAGGAAAATCAAAGTGATTGGTAATTATGTGATCCTGTGCACCTGTCTGTAAAATATGATCAAGATCTTTGTGAAAGACACTCTAAAAATGAGATTATGTCCTAGAGAAATCAGCTCAGTTGAAAACTGACCTATAGGCTGCAGTTGACAGGGGCCTGAGTTAGAAATAGACTTGTGGTTTGTTGTTGTAGGCTCAGCCAAGCCTGGCCATGGTTGATTAAGCACCTCAAACAGTCTGTCTCAGAGGGATTACTGCATGGGCCTTGTTAGTTAATAATTGGGCAAGTAATTAGTGTATCCTTGCCATGAAACAGAGCAGAAAGAGAACTTGAAGCAGGGGGGTGTTAATAGGCTACAGCATGGACCAGATGGAGAAGCTTCAACAGCTCCTACAAAAACCAGTCCCAGAAATGGTTGGACAAGGAAAGGAAGGTCCAGTGAGGAGGAGCTGCTTGGCTTGTGTCACACAACAGGTCAGTGCTGAGACAAATCCAATGCTTGGCTTGTTCCCTGATCCTGCCTTGGGTTTGGTGCTGCTAACACAAGGTTTTGAGGAGACCTTTGCAAACCATCTGGATACATGAATATGTTTATTTTCTGGGTAGAAAATAGGGGCACTGGAATTGCTTTTCACACCATGGGATTCACCACAAGTGACTTGAAGCTGCTGGAATAGGATATTTTTATAGGAACTTCTGGTTTCTTTGCTTCTTTTATGTTTGGTGTGAACATGCAGGACCAGATTCACAAGCAGTTGGGCTCTGCACTTGCTTTAGTTTTCAGCGGTGGCTTGTAGCTTAGATGCCTTCTGAGCATTTGGGCCAGACTTGGTTTGGAAAAGTGGAGAAAATCCAAGTGACCTCTAGTTTTTCTGCAGCAGGAGAGGAAATTAACCCCTGGTCCACATCCTGAAGTGGGAATACATCAGGATGTTCTGCATTTGAACTAGCCAAGGCTTGTGCTGGTTTTGGCTGGGATAGAGTTAATTTATTCCCAGTAGCTGGTGTGGTTTGGATTTGTGATGAATCCAGCCTTGATAACCCAGGGATGTTGTACTTAAAATGCTGAGAAAATTCAGTTTATCAGACATTTGGTCCATAATTGTGTGTTAAGAATTCTGTGGGAAAAGTTTCTTTGTCCATTCTTACTTTCCTCCCACCTTTCCTGTGAATATAAAGCTAATTCTTGCAACAAACCCCCACATTCCAACCCAACCCCAGGTTCACAGTTGTGCAAACCTGGGGTTACAAAGTGTTTTCCACTTGCACTGCCACAGCTTTCTGCAGCTGAACTGCCCCCCCAGTTCCTTATCCTCTGTCTCAGGCACACCCAGGAGCACCCCCAGACTGCTCTCCTGTCTCTTGTCTCAGCTCTTGGCACACTTTTTTCTATGCCCACATCCCCTGGATGCTTCTTCATCACTTGCTCTTTTCCCATCGCTTCATCTTTTGATGACTGGCAGGGATTTTTGTGTCCTATAAATAGCTCTCCTCCAGGGAGATGATTTATGACCAATTAAACAATGCCCATTGATCTGTACCTAGAAGATGGGAGAATTAGTTGGTAAAGGGATGATGATAACTCAGTTTAGGTTTAAAAATATCTTCTTTCCAGCTCTCAAAAGGCTTCTCAGAAGGATTT
>VYZU01087138.1:0-27655 GCA_013401355.1 Ceyx cyanopectus | reverse complement strand
TATAGACACACACACACACATATATTCCCCACTACTAGAAACATTTTGAGAGACTAGCCTGTGGAGACTTCTAGAGAAAGACTGGTTGCAATCCTATTTTCATGGACAAACAGTCATGCCCTCTCCTCCCATCCTGTTTAAACCTGCCCCAAGGGAAATCTGCCTCACACTTAACATTTTTTCTGAAATAAAAAAACTTCTGAGATCTTTATTTAGAAGAGAATAGAGAAGCATTTGCGTTTTCAAATAGATCATTAACTCATAGTTAATTTGTATTAACTTTGTACCAATTTGTAATTTAATTTGTATTAAAATTGTACCAAATTTTAATTTGGTAGTGTGATTTGTAGCAGTTCATGCCATTCAGTAAAACAGCTTTTAGATAAATATACAGGTGTTTCTCTGGACTACTTACCCACTTTATACTTGGAGCTCTTTTTTGAGAAGGGTTGATCCTCACTGAGTTAATCATGCCAATTTGCAATTACATTGGAAGTTCATGATAAATACAGTGCATTTTTCTAATGGAGCATAAACAGCACCTGCATATACTTCAGTTATCAAAATGTCATTTACTGTGATTTGATTCATTGCTGCATTCTAGCTCACCCAAAACACTGAGTGCATACTGTGGTTGGATGCCTTTTCTTTGGTTGGATGCCTTTTCTTTATGTTTTCTTTAAAGAATTACTTTTAATCTGCTTTTCAGTGAATTAGAAAAACACACTAGAATGCATTTTCTCTTTGAGAGTAACACATTTGGATGAAGTGTTATGCACTACTAAATACAACTGTTTCTGGTCAGTAGAGCCTAAAAAAATTTGACACCTGACAGCCTCATCATCTCACCTTGTTTTTTGTTTATGAAAAAGAAAAGTCTGTTTTCTTATCTCCCAGGGGAGCTGAACTAGATGAACTTCTGAGGTCCCTTCCAGCCCTAAGCATTCTATGATTCTACTTTGGCATCATTAGACTTTTTATCATTAAGTAAAACACAGATGCTGCAGGGAAATACAGTTATATTTAAGCATACTTAAGTTTCCCAACATGCAGAAATTAGTGAAATAAACAAATTGCTTGGGGATGCTAAGTTCTTGTTCCCACTAATTGAGGGCTATGTTTTCAAGAGGAAAAACTAAGCATCAGACATCTTTCCAGGGGATGCATTCTAGCCTTGCTGCTAAAAATAGCTAGAGTATAAATCAGCCTACATGCCATATTCTAAGAGTACTGCATCACTGCTGACTATATTATAAATAGTTATATCTGGAGAGTTTATATTGCTGCCAGCATGCTCACAAATAAAGAAAACCCAACCCAAAACCTAAGCACAGAACACACACATGGAAAGTATCAAGAGTAAATTAGGTAACACAGCAAAACTCAGAATTAAAAGGAAAATGTTGACATTTTACATCATGAACTTATAAAAAGAAATCCATTTGTTTTCACACTCAAAATAATGTTACTTTCAAAGCCAAAGGGATATTTAATAGCTTTATAAAGCCAAAATGAATACTTCAATAATTAAAATTTTTAAGCTTTTCTTATTTTTACATACTAGTTTAGCAATTTAAGATGGTACATGTCCTTTAGACTGTTGTACAGTAATTAAGTCAGAACAACACTGAACACAAGCTTTACAGCAGCACTTTTACAACCCTGACTAACATGCAAAAGTTTTAGCATCTAAACTTAAAAGAACTTAAGATGATATTTATTTTCCTCTCCTTCCTAATGTCATTAGAGCATCACTTCCCTTTGCTGCCCAAAGCACTTTACCTTTTCTGTCTCTTGCCAGCTAAGAGTTTTGGACCAAAAAAAAAACCAAAACAAAACAAGCAGCATTCCTAATTATTTTATCTGTTTACTCCTGATTATGTCAAAGTACTTGCTAAAACAAAGATACAATTGAGGTGCTCTGTTAAGAGCCCAGAAACTCTCTTCAGTTTGTCAGCCAAATATTGATTTAAAGCTAGTAAAGTAGTATTTTAAAACATAGCAAGCTAAGATAACTAAGTACCCAGCATGGTTATTTTTCAAATCCAAGACACACCTACCTCCTGAATCCCAACATCTTCTCCCCTTCAGGTTTTTTTGATGGCAGAATAAAGTTTAATGCTTCCTAATTCTCACAGAAGAATCAGAAATACTAAAGTAGTCTGCTAGTTTTCCCCTGTGTGTTTACAGTACATCAACTTGGCTTGCAAGTAAACTTATGTAGAAGTGCTTAATGATGGCAGTATTTTAATTATTCCTGTTTTTGCCTTTCCAAACCAGATTTTTTTCTTCCTCTTCAATGACTCTGTATTTCAGCTTTTTTCCAAACCATACCTCAGACAAGATTTAGCTCTTCCTAACAAGGTGATGTGTATACAGTCAGACACACATATGCATCAAAAAAGAGCTCTAGACTACTGAGATAGTTTCCTCCGTAACAGGCCAATCCTACTGGGGCAGAAACTCCTAGATAAGATTTACCCTATTTCCTCTCTTTCACAATAATCATACTGGGAATTTTCTTAGGAGACCACGTCCAGAATCAAGGTCTCTACAGAAATTCCCATTTAAAAGGAAATCCCAAGTGCAAATTTCCATCAGAGAGATGTTGGACTACCTTCAAGCTTATGACCCTGTTTGCCCTGGCACTATTCCAGCCAAAACACAGCAATCCTGGGCTTTTTTTGTTGTTGTTACCACCAATAAGAAGATAAACATGACAACACACTCCCCAGTATTCTTCTTTAAGAAAGCCTTGCATCAATCTTCTACTTGAGAGAGTTCTCCTATTTTAAACATGCAGTTAGCCTCTCAGTCAAGAGCAGAGCCTGGAAAGGTTTGGAAATCTCCAGCTTTTCCTGGAAGTTGCTAGTTACACCAATGGTCAGTAATCACTTCAGCAATACTACTTAAAATAGAATTTCTCCAAGTTCTTTCATCTTACCAGCATCACTGGTTGCCAGAAGACCAAGAGGGTCCACGTCCTTCACCTGTGGCTGAGCTGCCAAAACACTCTGTTTTTCATGTTCCTTTTCACAAGTGCTGTTTTCTGGTCCATTGGCCTCATTTTGAGTTCTATTTACATTAGAATTGTCAGCATTTTTACCACATTTCTTCCACAATGGGCGCCTTTGTCTTCTCCTCTGTCTTCCTTGGTGCCCAAACCTCTCTTCATTTCCTGAAGGTTTCCACATCCCCTTCATTTTGCTGGAAAATAGAAATACAAAGCTCATACAAATGATAAACTATGAGAATCAAATTGATGTGCAAGGGGGCTGCACTAGAAGACCTTTGGAGGGCCCTTCCAGGCCTAAACATTCTGTGATTCTATGATTCCACCCACAGGAGCTGAGCTACCACCTTCCTGTACATCAGCCTCTCACCCACAAAAGGAGGCTGAGATCAGCTCCTACAATCCAAATCCATCCAGAGAGTGAAATGTATTTTTGAACTTGTACAACTGGGCTCTAAATTCAGGATGTTTTTGTGTAGCCTAGAAAATATTGAGCAAATATAGACTCAGTTATAGGGGTGGTCCTTGGTCAAGGGTTAAAACCAACATTCTGATTTCCAAGGCCTCCAACACCCAGAAAAAAAAAACAACAAATCAACTAATAAACAAAAAATCAACCCCAAAACAAAGGTCACAAACACATCCCAACAAACATCAGCTTGTCATCTGCCTTCTCCTTGTGAAAGAGATACTGCTCTTCTCCTTTCAGAGGGGATAAAAAGCCATGCTCTATTAATCAGCTGTTGCAAGACACCAGCCAGACTATCACAGTGGAGCTTCCACATCTCTAATCTCACACGCAAGGATGCTGAGAATTAGCAGTTGTAAAGCACTTCAGAGAACCACAAATGGAAAGCACCACAAAAGTGTTAAGTGTCTAATCCTTTCTAAACCTTACTTAGCTATTTGATTTAATAGGAGAGCTCGCAGAGAACAAACTGGATTCTATTTTTGCCTTATGCATCAGTAAATTTGCTAGACAAGCACCAATTTCAGAATCCTGTTGATGTACAAAGCAGAAATGACAGGTTTTTTGGACAGATCATCAAGTGTATAGAGCTAGCAGCTCAGGAAAGGGAGAGGTAAAAAAAGAGACCTCTCAAAATCAATTGGAGTAAAAGGTCATGAAGTTAACCACCTATAATTCTGAGAGGTTTTTTTTCCCCCAAAACCAATTTTCCAGATATAAAGTTAGTAACAAATGTAAGTGTGTGGAATGGCTAATAAACATTTAGGAACACAGAGTGCATCTGACTCACAGCCACAAGTTAGTAAATAAACCTGTAAACACTGAACAGTTACTGTGAGAAGCAAAACTCTATCTTTGCTCAGAAGAATCTCCAAACTTAGCATTAAATATGTTTTTCTCAAGGCCTAGGCTTAGTTCCTTGGGTCCAAAGCACTTCTGCAACTTTATATCCTTTGAAGGAAGTTTTACTTCAGTCTTTTATAAACCTTTCCTTCCAAAGGCATGCCAGGCAACCAGTTGGAAGAGGTGGGTAAGTGTTGGGTCTTCTGAAGCATATGCTGCACCAAGGTAATTCACATTGTCACCATTTAACAAGTTGCACTAGACCAACATTAACCCTAGTTGCACTAGTTCAACTCCTTGACCATGGTGCAAGTTTTGTCTGGTGCTATCCTCTTAAAAATAAAACAAAAAACCAGACAAAAACCCCAACAAAAAACTATTCCATGTAATCCTGACACTGAAGGGAAAGATCATACTGGAAAGTAATTCACAACATAAGGGTGAGAACAGAATGGCCACCAGAATGGGGTTTTCAAACTAGAGTGCAGAATTCAGCAAGAACATCAGATTTCTTAAGACAATAATTGTTTAATTTAACTGCAGTGGACTGTGGGGCACTGTAAAGAAAAGAACATTACACATGCTGTTGATCAAATGCTGTTGGCCTGTCCTCTGTTAAAGGGCAGCAAGTGCTGGGTGACCACAGTAAGAGATGCTCACCAGGAGGAAAGTTGACAAGCTTGCTTCAAAACACTCACCCAAACTGCTGGGTAGTCAGTACTTCTCCCCTTTCTTCCTTCTGCATCTGCACTGTCTTCTTCTTTTCAATGTTGGCCAGTGTAGGAAAATGTCTAAAGGAAAACAAATAAATAACTTAATTCACTGCACTTAGTCAATTCACCCTTTACCAAGCCACCATCCTATATAAACATACTATAATTTTTAAACCTTTCATGGAAGTTTAACAGATATTTATTTATTAAAAAGGCACTGACTGGTAAGGAAAAGAAACTGAAGTGCATTTATGCTTACATAAATTAAAAACAAACAAACAAAAATTATTAACAATCTACCTAACTGGCATGATTAGATTTACCAAGACATCAGACAAGCTACAGACAGTTCAGCTATGCTTATGGACCCTCTGCCTGCCCCCACACATAACAACACAATTTAGTCATGCAATTTTACTTTTATGATGCTTCAATTGGAGTATCTGAATGATCTTAAAAGGTACAACATGCCTGTGGCAAACCAACTGCTGAGTACTATCCATTTAAAAGGTTGTAAGACTTCTGGGTGCACAAGATTCCTTTAATGTGACAATTAGGGAAAGGAACAGAAACCTCCTCTCAAGCAATATTCAGTATTGTGCTTGCACACTGACTTCTAGTTCACCAAAATTACTGCCCCTTTTTAATTCCAGCTTCAAAAAAAAATTGCTAAGTCATGCATATCTAAACAATTCCACTGTTAGAACCATCTTCCAAACTACCCTTCTCTTCCATTCCCCACCCTTCCCTATGGGCAAGCACCCACCATGCTGGTTCTAACATGTAAAACTTGCTGCAAATGACCATCAAAGTGTCCCCCCCACACACATCCCAGCTTCTGGATAGGAATGCAAAGCATCAATATTTGGCAAGTCTATTAAAATGGAGTAAGGAGAAACTCAGAACAGTTACTCACTATACACAGCTATCAGAAAGACACCTTTGTTTAAATATTTAATATTTAAATATCACGTGCATCTTTCCCATTTTCTACTGTGAAGTGCCACACTGACACAAGACAGCTTCAAGCACATACCAATGGAAAATGAGAAGCATCTCCTACAAGGTGCATCTAAACATGCTATGGAACTTGTCTCCTTTAAAAGGATTTGGACATGAGCTGTGGACATCTATTTTCATTGGATTTCTTCCAGAAATCCACCATCCAGCTCAAGCAAGCATAGGATGTGATGCTTTATCTCCACTCTTCCCTGTTAGCTGCATTTGTTCACCCAGGCTCTGACACTCACTACACACAGTAAGCATGCAGTGAGTTCTCTCAAGAGCTTGTAGTTATACTCAAAAGAGCCCCAAGTTCACCTTAAAATATTATTTTTTTTTTTTGAGATAAGGGAAGACCCTTAATCCTGGAGCAAAGGAGTCTTCAAATGCTCCTGCAGTTATGCTCATTAAAGACATAGTCAGACATGCTCTCAACATGATCTGAGATGACTGCCTCCCACTTTCATTCCTATGAGTTACCACTCCCTCCACCAAGCCACCATAATGGACTCCACAAATGCTTTCAGTTTGATTCATTGCCAAGACAGATTTCTCCCAAACCACCCTTCCAGTTGACAGAGGCAGTAACTAACAGCTAAAGACAGCTCAAGCTGTAAATCCAACTCTGCCTGCAAAAGCACATCTGAAGGCAACTGTGTTTATTTTCTCCAGCTCTTTTCAAATGTTAAACAGCATTTTACCCACTGCCTTTACCTCATGCTGTCAAAGGTACATTTCCTGAACCAATGTTCAGATGTTTCATTTCACTTACAATGAGCAAATAAGCATCTGCTAATTTACTCTTCCATCTAAGGACTTGGTGGGCAGTAAGCTCTAGGAATTTAAGTCCACAGGTCACCAGCCTCAGTGGTGACCCCTCCCCAGGTACTCTGCTGTGCAATAATAATCATTATCATTATTTACCTAGAGGACCACAAATTAATTCAAAGTGGTGCAGTGGCCTTCATTCATGAAGCACACACTCAGCCCATGGCATGGATGTATGGCAAGGAAATACATCAGGCAATCCCTAACTGAACAAAAAAAACCCCCAAAACCCCAACAGATTAAAGAAAGCAGAATAAATATGATGAAAACAGCACTTTTCTCAACACTCGGAAAGGACAGGATGAATCAAACCAAGAAAANAAATGTCTAAAGGAAAACAAATAAATAACTTAATTCACTGCACTTAGTCAATTCACCCTTTACCAAGCCACCATCCTATATAAACATACTATAATTTTTAAACCTTTCATGGAAGTTTAACAGATATTTATTTATTAAAAAGGCACTGACTGGTAAGGAAAAGAAACTGAAGTGCATTTATGCTTACATAAATTAAAAACAAACAAACAAAAATTATTAACAATCTACCTAACTGGCATGATTAGATTTACCAAGACATCAGACAAGCTACAGACAGTTCAGCTATGCTTATGGACCCTCTGCCTGCCCCCACACATAACAACACAATTTAGTCATGCAATTTTACTTTTATGATGCTTCAATTGGAGTATCTGAATGATCTTAAAAGGTACAACATGCCTGTGGCAAACCAACTGCTGAGTACTATCCATTTAAAAGGTTGTAAGACTTCTGGGTGCACAAGATTCCTTTAATGTGACAATTAGGGAAAGGAACAGAAACCTCCTCTCAAGCAATATTCAGTATTGTGCTTGCACACTGACTTCTAGTTCACCAAAATTACTGCCCCTTTTTAATTCCAGCTTCAAAAAAAAATTGCTAAGTCATGCATATCTAAACAATTCCACTGTTAGAACCATCTTCCAAACTACCCTTCTCTTCCATTCCCCACCCTTCCCTATGGGCAAGCACCCACCATGCTGGTTCTAACATGTAAAACTTGCTGCAAATGACCATCAAAGTGTCCCCCCCACACACATCCCAGCTTCTGGATAGGAATGCAAAGCATCAATATTTGGCAAGTCTATTAAAATGGAGTAAGGAGAAACTCAGAACAGTTACTCACTATACACAGCTATCAGAAAGACACCTTTGTTTAAATATTTAATATTTAAATATCACGTGCATCTTTCCCATTTTCTACTGTGAAGTGCCACACTGACACAAGACAGCTTCAAGCACATACCAATGGAAAATGAGAAGCATCTCCTACAAGGTGCATCTAAACATGCTATGGAACTTGTCTCCTTTAAAAGGATTTGGACATGAGCTGTGGACATCTATTTTCATTGGATTTCTTCCAGAAATCCACCATCCAGCTCAAGCAAGCATAGGATGTGATGCTTTATCTCCACTCTTCCCTGTTAGCTGCATTTGTTCACCCAGGCTCTGACACTCACTACACACAGTAAGCATGCAGTGAGTTCTCTCAAGAGCTTGTAGTTATACTCAAAAGAGCCCCAAGTTCACCTTAAAATATTATTTATTTTTTTTTAAGAGATAAGGGAAGACCCTTAATCCTGGAGCAAAGGAGTCTTCAAATGCTCCTGCAGTTATGCTCATTAAAGACATAGTCAGACATGCTCTCAACATGATCTGAGATGACTGCCTCCCACTTTCATTCCTATGAGTTACCACTCCCTCCACCAAGCCACCATAATGGACTCCACAAATGCTTTCAGTTTGATTCATTGCCAAGACAGATTTCTCCCAAACCACCCTTCCAGTTGACAGAGGCAGTAACTAACAGCTAAAGACAGCTCAAGCTGTAAATCCAACTCTGCCTGCAAAAGCACATCTGAAGGCAACTGTGTTTATTTTCTCCAGCTCTTTTCAAATGTTAAACAGCATTTTACCCACTGCCTTTACCTCATGCTGTCAAAGGTACATTTCCTGAACCAATGTTCAGATGTTTCATTTCACTTACAATGAGCAAATAAGCATCTGCTAATTTACTCTTCCATCTAAGGACTTGGTGGGCAGTAAGCTCTAGGAATTTAAGTCCACAGGTCACCAGCCTCAGTGGTGACCCCTCCCCCAGGTACTCTGCTGTGCAATAATAATCATTATCATTATTTACCTAGAGGACCACAAATTAATTCAAAGTGGTGCAGTGGCCTTCATTCATGAAGCACACACTCAGCCCATGGCATGGATGTATGGCAAGGAAATACATCAGGCAATCCCTAACTGAACAAAAAAAACCCCCAAAACCCCAACAGATTAAAGAAAGCAGAATAAATATGATGAAAACAGCACTTTTCTCAACACTCGGAAAGGACAGGATGAATCAAACCAAGAAAAGCAGTTGCAATCAAAGTTTGATGTCAGACTTCACAAGCATCTGCCTGCAAAACATAGAAAAACCCTGAGATCTCCTTCTCTTAGACTGCCTGGCTCTGCAAGTTCAATGAGCCACAAACCACTGAAGAGTTTAAGTCAGCAGAGGTGAGAAGGCTGCAGCAACCAACTGGGTACACTGTAGAGAACAGGGTACTCTTCTCCTCTTTCTCTCCCTGCTACCTGAGTAAAGCTCCACTTACAACAGAGGCTCTTTCTACAAGATTGCAAGCAGGGTACACAACTGAGAAACACAGCAGCTAATTAAGAAGAAAAATCTCAGATCTGTAAGTAAATATTTATAACTGCTGTATTCATAAAGCAAGGCAGGAATGTCAGGGATGCAGCAGAGAAGCACACACATTAAATCACTGCAACCTAATTAGAAACAAACTACTAATGACCTAAAAAGATTAAAATCTTCACTCTGACTGGAGCTTCCAGAAAGAAAAAAGCTTTTTCCTGTCACTGTATGTCAAAGCTGCCTAATAGCTCAGACTCCCTCTGGTGTTCTTTTTTTTCCTGTACAATGCAATGTTTACTGTGAGTCAACAACAACCCTTCAGTACTAAACCAGTGCTTTGCTGGTGACCTATTTTCTCAATGAATGGGAGGAAAAAAAAAAGAAAAAAAGAAAAAAAAAGGAAAAAGAAGAAAAAAAAAAGGATGCTAGTAGAGCTTCCTTGCTGTACAAACAGTAACACCACCACCCAGGTGGTCATTCTACACCCATCCATTACAGCTAAAGGAGATGCACACAGGACTGAAGTACCCAAATAAACCACAGTACTACTCCATCTAGTGGATTTGGTTTAGGAGGTTCTAATCACATATTTTTGGCTGGTGGCTGTGAGTAGGAGACTTTATTTCCATTGAGTTTATTGTGCTGTAGTGAACAAAGGCATTCAGCAGTGTTGGCCCACAGACAAATTACAGTCATCTGGATAAAACAACAGTATCCATCATGACACTGCATAGAAAAATAATCAGAAAATCTCAGGCAGAGTATCACTGTTACAGTTAGCTGTATGTAAATGCTGCTTTAACTCACAGCATCTACTCCTCAAGCAAACAGCATCTAAAACATGAGTGTACATTTAATTCCTGCTTCCCTGTGGTGGGATACAGTAGAGCACATACTGACAGACACCTTCAACATCATTTCAACATATAAACCTCAGCATCAGCCACTAGACAGAAGGAAGTCTCCCAAACATAACCAAGCACCCTATCTAGACAGCTTTAAATACATCCAGGGCCAGTGATTTAACCACTTCCCTGGGCAGCCTGTTCCAGTCTGAGAACCCTTTTGATATATCCGTTTTTCCTAATGTCTAACCTAAACCTCCTCCAGCACAACTTTAAGCCATTTCCTCTTGTCCTATCAGTTGTGACATGGGAGAGGAGACCAACACCCACCTCTCTACAACCTCCTTTCAAGTAGTTGTAGAGAGCAAGAGGGTCTCCCTTCAGCCTCCTTCAGACCAAACCCCAGTTCACTCAGACACTCCTCATTAGGGCTTATTCTCAAGACCCTACATAGCAAGCTAGACTAGGTGACAGTGTCAACTACATGACAATAGGTCCAGATTTATTAGCTATTAAAAAAAAACCCAACAAACAAACACACATTTCTTACCTAAAATGTCTTCATGATCAGACTAAAAAGAATAATTCACCTAACCTGGGATACCAAATCCATCAACTGGGAAAGCCACTCCTTCTCAGTTGTTACCTATCCTTCTGTGATAATCCTCCAAATGATCACAGCCTCTGTAGCTAGCACCTGCTGGCTCAGGCAGATCTGACACAGAGCACTACTGCAGGAGTTCTGTGGAGTCCAGGGAACAGCAGCAAGCATGGGCTGCTACTGCCATTCAGCTGTCATCTGGTGTTCACCCAGGGAAAATACAGTAAAACCAATGCACAGGTCACAAGTCTTACTCACTTTTTCCTTTCTTCTCTCCATCTAGCAATCTCTTCTGGACTATCTAATTTTATTCGTTTAGCACCAGGTGCATGTGCCTAAGGAAAAAATATTTGGTAAGTGTTTAAAAGGGGAAGGGAAAATAAAAAAAAAACAGGAAAAGAAAAAAACAACTTCATTATGTCAGCTACAGTAGTATCACACTGCTTTAATCTCTAAAAATGGTGAGGCTCCACACAGCAACTACGAGATGAATCTGTTAAATTAAGAACCCCCTTAGTACTAAAAGATATTTCATCCCCAATATTGGTTTACAACAGATTCTACTCATAGATATGTTGTCCTTCCAGAACAATGGAAGCAACCCTCTGAAGAATGACACAGAGGACTTCAGTAAAGATGAATGGACTCATGGTTTTGGGCACAGGGGGACAACACCTACATTCTTCCAGTGAATCTGGACAATCTTCTCATGTGCACTGAAATTGCAGCCTTCTTCTGTGCACTGCAAGATAAGGGGGTGAACTTAAGACACACTATATTACACCAACAGATTATAAACAAGCACAAACATACCTGAAACAAACTCAGCACCAATGTAAACTTAGCAATACAGAACTTTTAAGCTAGTCAGTTTCAAAACAAACATGACTGTAAAAAATTTAAGGGATAATGGGCTGCTAAATTCCATCTGATTTTAGAAAAAACAGTGAAGCCAATTGGATAACTGGAAATGTAAAGTTAATCTAAGAGAAAGGCTTGCAAGATGCTCCAATTTCAACTTGTTTGCAATGAAGGAGCTGACAAATTTTCCAGTCTTCCACACAAAAAACCTTCATGCAATGCTAATGGCTGTGAATCAATTTCTACCACTTAGTGATACTTCAGAAGAAAGACATTAAAATTACTTCAAAAATACAACTGAGACCTCCCCTACGCACAGCATCCAGAAAAAAACCCCAACGTACTAACACTTTTTGCCAAGTCTTCCAGTCAAAGATTGACTATAGCTAGCTATTTACAGGCACAAAGTTAAAAACCAAAGTGTAAATGAAAGAAGCCAAGCTCATCAACCTGTTTATGTTGTGAAATATGTTCATCATACTTCTCCTGGTTTTTGTAGCCACGGTCACAGGTATCACAATAATGTGTGAAAACTGGCTCTTTTTTCTTTTTGGTCTGGAAAACAAAAAAGAATAAATCACCTCCAGAGTTGCAGTTACAGCATCACCAGGTATCACAATCACAGAATGCAGAATGTTAAGGGTTGGAACCTCCAAAGGTCAGTGAGTCCAACCCCCCAACCAAAGCAAGACCAAAACTAGAGCAGATCATAGAATGGTAGAGGTTGGAAGGGACTTCTGGAGATCATTAAGTCCAACCCCCCCTGCTAGTGCAGGACCACCTAGGGCAGGCCACACAGGAACAGATCCAGGCAGGTCTTCAAAGTCTCTAGAGGAGACTCCATAACCCTCCTGGGCAACCAGTTCCAGGCTCTGTCACCCTCACAGTAAAGAAGTTCCTCCTCATGTTGAGGTGGAACTCCCTGTGTTTAGGTTGGAAGGGACCTTCAAAGACCATCTAGTCCAACCCCACCACCACCAGGGACATCTGTTAGCAGACCTGGTTGCTCAGAGCCCCATCCAACCTGACCCTGAACACTTCAAAGCACGGGGCATCCAGTGCTTCTCTGGGCAACCTGTGCCAGTGTCTCACCACCCTCACTGTAAAACTTGACACACCTAAATCTACCCTATTTTAGTTTAAAAGTGTTGTCCTTTGTCCTATCACTACAGGCCCTGGTAAAAACCCTGTCCTCATCTTTCTTATAAGCTCCCCAGAGCCTTCTCTTCTCCAGACTGAACCCCAACTCTCTCAGCTTTTTCTCATGGGTGCTCTAGCCCTCTAATCACTTTTGTTGCACTACTCTGGACCTGCTCCAACAGGTCCATGCCTCTCAAGAGCCAGAGACCCTACCCAGTACACAAGGAAAAACTTGTTCCCAGTGAGAGTGCCAGAGCCTGGAAGGGGCTGCCCGGGGAGGTTGTGGAGTCTCCTGCTCTGGAGATATTCCAGCCCCACCTGGATCTGTTCCTGGGTGACTTGGTCTAGGTGATCCTGCTCTGGCAGGGGCGTTGGACTAAATGATCTTCTAGGTCCCTTCCAACCCCTAATATTCTGTGATTCTGTGATTCAGTTCATACCTTTGGCTTGTTTTCTTCTGGAAACCGTTTACAAAATCCAGGTGCTTGCCTGCCTTGCCATTTCTGGGAGAAGTTTCCACCTTTGGGAAATAATAAAAGACTAAGTTACACATACAGCTGGTAAACCACCACCCCACCACCCCCACCCCCTGCTACCTCGGAGGACCCACTATGGCTGAGAAGAGCCAAGACAGGGCTACACAACCAGCATGGAGAGGACGCTGCAGGGAAAGGAGTCACCCCCTCCTCGGGCGGAATATTAAAAGCAGTCCCAGCGGAATTAACAGTGAGGGACAGCAATGAGCCCATGGGTCCCTTACCAGCGCGGGGGGCTTGCGGTCGCTCTCCGTACGGCGGGTACCAGGGGGTGGGCGGCACGTAACCATCGGGCGGTAGGAAGCTGTCGGGGGGCGGGTAGCCACCGGGCTGCGAGTAGCTGTCGGCGGCCGGGCATCTCTCGGGCTGAGACGAGCTCTCAGTCGGCGGGCAGGTCTTCGCAGGCTGGGAGGCGCTGTCTGCGGCCGGCTGGCTCTCGGCGGGCTGTAAGTAGCCGTCGGCGGGGGAGTAGGTGCTGGGCGGCGGGAAGCTGTCCGGAGGAGGGTAGCGGCCGGGAGGAGGGTAGGGTCCGGGGGGAGGCCAAAAGCTCGGGTCCCAGTGGGGCGGCGGGCAGAAAAAGGGCGGAGGGAGCCCCGGCGGAGGCGGCGGGTACCAAGCGAAGGGGTTCATGTTAGGCCCGAAGCGGCCTCCCGCGTGTGGCTCCCGCTCCGCGATGCGCTCCCAGCGCCGACACGTGGGGCGGCACCGGCGGCCAGGACTAAAGACGTCACTTCTGGCGCCACCCGGGGCTTGAACCCTCCCGGTGGGCGGTGCTGAGACGTCATCGGGAAGCGGCGGAAGTTGAGCGGTAGAGGGGCCGGGACGGATCCCATCCCATCCCCGAGCCGATCCCCGAGCCGATCCCCGAGCCGATCCCCGGCTGCTCCCCGGCTGCTCCCCGGCTGCATCCCCGGCTGCATCCCCGGCTGCATCCCCGGCTGCTCCGGTCGCGACATGGCCCGGGAGCTCATCGGACCCGCGCTGCCGCCCGGCTTCCCACGCTGCGCCGAAGCAGATCCGGATGAGGACTTCAGCCAGGGTAAGGAGAGAGGGTTTTCCTTGGATGCGCCCTTCTCCGGGACGGGTCGGGCAGCTTTGCTCCCCCCCACCCCGGGCCGAACCGCTCTGGGTCCCGGCGGTCCCGCAGTGGAAGGCGAGATGGCGCCTGTCAAGCCGTGGGTGGAGGGGAGGGGAGATGCCTCAAGCATATCGTTGGAAGTGCAACGGTCCCACGGGCGCGGTGCCGAGCGCGGCTCCGAGACGTGCGGCAGAGGAGCACTCGGTACCCTGGCCTTGCAGAGAGGGTCTGGCCGCTCGGCCCGTGCCGTGGCTGCAACTGAATGTCAGGGGTCGTTTTCTATAGTGAGCTTTTCATTAGAATCAGACTGGCTAGGGATGGAAGGGACCTCTAGTCATCTAGTGCAGCCCCCCTGCAGTGAGCAGGGACACCCTCAACTAGACCAGGCTGCTCTGTACTGGGCACTGGTGACACCACAGCTTGAGTGCTGTGTCCAGTTTTGGGCACCACAGCTTGAGTGGTGGTGGAGCAGGTCCAGAGAAGGACAACAAAGCTGGTGAGACGTCTTAAGTCTTATGAGGAGTGACTGAAGGAGCTGGGGTTGTTTAGTCTGAATAAAGGAAGGTTGAGGGGGGGAGACCTCACTCTCCATAACTACCAGAAAGGAGATTGTAGAGAGGTGAGTATTGGTCTTTTCTCCCAAGTCACAACTGAGAGGACAAGAAGAAATGGCTTAAGTTGCTCCAAGGGAGGTTTAGGTTGGACATTAGGAAAAACTTCTGTATCAAAAGGGTTCTCAAAGACTGGAACAGGCTACCCAGGGAAGTGGTTGAATCACCATCCCTGAATGTATTTAAAAGCCATTTAGCTATGGTGCTTAAGGATGTGGTGTAGTAGTGGCTCTGGTAGAGTTAGATAGCAGTTGGACTTAATGATCTAAAGGTCTTTTCCAAGCACAGAGATTCTGTTACTCTGTGAGAGCAGCTCTGATGGGAAAGGTTTGCTGTGCTCCTCTGCTCTTGTGTTTTGTATTTAAATCCAGAAGAGGGAGCAAGAGGAAGAGAGAGCAAAGCTGCTGCCTTGCTGACACCATAGCAACATCATGCTCTGGGTTTGTAGCTTGGCTTTGTACTCAGGTCTTGACTACATGCTTGTCTGAGCTCATGCAGCCTTTCCTGTTCCAATTTCTCTTGACAGCTTATTTACTTTCATTCTAGGAACGTGCTTGTGCACATTGCAAGTATCTATATTGTGTATTAATCCACTCAACAAAATCAGTTAAATCTGTCCTTAGGTCACAGTTTTGCAATACCAAGTGTTTTGGCAGTATCTAGTTTATTCAGCCTAGTGTGTCTACTTTTTGTCCCAGTTTACATCATCTCTATATTAGTGCAGTTACACTGGCAGATCTGCTTGGGGATTTCTGTATGAAGTAGGTGAAGGGATTTATTTGCTTTAAAAAAAAAACCCAACCCAAAACTAAAAAGACCAAAACCCAAATATTGGGCTTTTTTTTGTTTGTTTTTATAACTTTTATAAACTTCTTTTCTGACTTACAGCAGCTTGGCACAACAATTGAGTGTACTGTCTCAACACAGGAGGCAATACTGCTGCAGTGTAGAGGAGGAAAAAGCAAAGTACTTTGGCATAGCACACTTTCTGCCCTGCACCTGGGGGGTCTGAGTGGCAAAGCTGTGTGGTGTGGGGCTGCCACAAGCATCTTCTGCACCATGTCCAATTACTTTTTCTTCCCCAGGCTTTAAATGCCTTTTTCCTTTCATGAACCAGTCTCTGTTTTATTGCTGTTTATCCTGCTTAGACTGCAATTCCACAAGCTGTTCTTTCAGGGGAGTGCTGGGTTTTGTAATGTTGTTTTTATGCCTTTTAAGCTCCCTGATCAATCCATTTTTGTATAGCCCATGCATACAGTTGTGCCAGTATAAGAGAGGAATTAGGATACAAAATATGTTAACCCTGATGCTGGAAAACATGTCCAGGGGGACCAGACTCCTTCTGATAAATAGTTTTTGCTTTACTAGATTTTTCCTGCTCACAAAGCTGCTCCCAGTTTCTCTCTTCCCCTGCAGTATTAGAGTCATCAAACTGCATCTCAGTTTGCTCCTTTCACTCCAACTCCTTTCTCATACCTGTCTGCACTCAGAGCAAATGAAGCTCTCTGCTTTCATGATATCAGAGCACCAGGTGGCTGGAGAAAGCTGTTGTGTGCTTTGTTTTCTATTTTTTTAAGTGCTTTTTATACCAAAATGGGAGATGGTTTTGCTAGCAGTCTTTATTCCTATTTATCATTCATCTGTTGATTCCCTCTCATCTTGAATGTACTTCCTAGGCTGGGAGTGTTGTGGTTATTTTCCTTCTTAGTGCTGAAATGGATTTGTATGTCCTGGTTAAAGTCTTTCCCATTAAAACAGAAAACAAAGTAAGAGACAGGTCTGTCTGGGTGCTTTGTGAGGAGTAGACTGGCCCTGTTCTGTGTCTTGTACTGAAGAGGAGAAAAAGCTTTATGAAACTCACTTGAAGGACTCAATTTCTGCCTCGCTTTTGTCATCTGACAATGGCACCACAATCTGTATCAGGTTTCATTTTTGCACCATCACAAGGTTGTAGTTTTTTAAATGGAGATGTAATTTCCCAGTACCCTTCATTTATGTGGTTTTATTGCACCTCATCTTCTCATCTAACCCTCAGCTATTCATAAATCTAACAATGGCTTTTCCTCACCAGAACATCTTTCTGTCCTGTGGGTCTTGGACTCGAGGCTCAAAATACTAAGAGGAGGAAAGGTGCCTGTGTTTCATGATGCTAAATCATCAGCAGAATCAAATCTCCTTTATATTGGGTGGCTCTTTGTGCTGTGCTCATGTTGGCCCTGCACGTGCTGCCTTGGATCTGAAAAGGCCTCTAATATTGGAACCATTGCTGATCTTTGCTTACTGCAGGTGTCTCTGTTTTGATTGAGCCTGTGAGGGTATCTGTGTAAGTGTCTCATTTGGGGGGCATTTCTGTTTGGATAAGTGGCTGTAACTTGTGAAGTAAAGTGCACTGTAACTCAGTTGTTAGGTAAAACAGGGCTTTCTAGTCCTATTCCAGTAGGCACTCGTGTAGGAATGGATTAGTAATGTACTAATTGAATTTGGGGGGTGGTTGCTCATTGAAATAAGGTGCTGAAAAAAGTTTAATTTCCAAGTTTGTTTAGATACCTTCCTTAAATGCTAGACAGAGCAACGTCTGCAGAAACTTAATTCCAGGTAGATAGGTGTTTTGGGGATATGGAGACAGATTATACTCATTTGAGATGTTTAATAATCAACCCAACTAAGTGTGGGTGTTCAGTTGCAGGACCAGCTCTGCCTCCAGGCTACAAAAGTGGCTGCAGCTCAGAAACTCCTGACAGTGACAACGACTCAGAATCTCTTCCTCTACCCAGAGACACAAAGGGAGACTCTGAAGAAGAGACAGAAGGAGATCCTGCACCCAAGTGAGTATGTTCTTATGTTAGATGTATATTTACACTGCACTGCAAATGAAATCATAGAATCATAGACTGGCTAGGGCTGGAAGGGGCCTCCAAAGTTCATCTAGTGCAGCCCCCCTGCAGTGAGCAGGGATCCCCTCAACTAGACCAGGCTGCTCAGAGCCTTGTCCAACCTCCCCTGGAATATCTCCAGGGATGATGTGCCTGCATGAATTATGAGAAAGGGATGGTATTATATAAATAAAAAGGTAAACCTTCTACCTGTGTAAAGCTTGATGACATTGTCTGCATGTTCTGTGCAGTCAAAAACATTCACACAACCTCTTTGACACCCACCAGTGAAATAAAGCTGTTCAGGGCAATCAGATCTCTGTATTTACTGGGTTTAGTTTAGTTCTGCAATTAAAGTAAAAAAAAAATCCTTAAAGTTTTGTTTGTTTATACTAAGGACAGCCACCACTTGGTGTGTAAGTGTTTGGTGCTTGAGTTTTGCTCTGTTGCTGGTATACTACCTCTCCTTGAGAGGTCATAAGAACTAAACTAAACCCAGTAAATACAGAGATCTGATTGCCCTGAACAGCTTTATTTCACTGGTGGGTGTCAAAGAGGTTGTGTGAATGTTTTTGACTGCACAGAACATGCAGACAATGTCATCAAGCTTTACACAGGTAGAAGGTTTACCTTTTTATTTATATAATACCATCCCTTTCTCATAATTCATGCAGGCACATCATCCCTGGAGATATTCCAGGGGAGGTTGGACAAGGCTCTGAGCAGCCTGGTCTAGTTGAGGGGATCCCTGCTCACTGCAGGGGGGCTGCACTAGATGAACTTTGGAGGCCCCTTCCAGCCCTAGCCAGTCTATGATTCTATGATTTCATTTGCAGTGCAGTGTAAATATACATCTAACATAAGAACATACTCACTTGGGTGCAGGATCTCCTTCTGTCTCTTCTTCAGAGTCTCCCTTTGTGTCTCTGGGTAGAGGAAGAGATTCTGAGTCGTTGTCACTGTCAGGAGTTTCTGAGCTGCAGCCACTTTTGTAGCCTGGAGGCAGAGCTGGTCCTGCAACTGAACACCCACACTTAGTTGGGTTGATTATTAAACATCTCAAATGAGTATAATCTGTCTCCATATCCCCAAAACACCTATCTACCTGGAATTAAGTTTCTGCAGACGTTGCTCTGTCTAGCATTTAAGGAAGGTATCTAAACAAACTTGGAAATTAAACTTTTTTCAGCACCTTATTTCAATGAGCAACCACCCCCCAAATTCAATTAGTACATTACTAATCCATTCCTACACGAGTGCCTACTGGAATAGGACTAGAAAGCCCTGTTTTACCTAACAACTGAGTTACAGTGCACTTTACTTCACAAGTTACAGCCACTTATCCAAACAGAAATGCCCCCCAAATGAGACACTTACACAGATACCCTCACAGGCTCAATCAAAACAGAGACACCTGCAGTAAGCAAAGATCAGCAATGGTTCCAATATTAGAGGCCTTTTCAGATCCAAGGCAGCACGTGCAGGGCCAACATGAGCACAGCACAAAGAGCCACCCAATATAAAGGAGATTTGATTCTGCTGATGATTTAGCATCATGAAACACAGGCACCTNAGCTTCAAAAGAACGAAAAGTTATTCTCTCTTCTCCCATGGTAACTATGGTAACTCTGCTTCATTAAAGTAGCCACTTAACTTCAAGGCTTGTGTTACAATGATATGCATTATTTTGAGTAAAACCACACCATAACAACCCTCTGATGATACTAAAAGCTACAAGCTTTTATTTGCTTTATTAAAGATCACATTAGTTTTAATTACAAAATTTAGTGAGTCACTAAAACTAATGTGATCTTTAATAAAGCAAATAAAAGCTTGTAGCTTTTAGTATCATCAGAGGGAGCTTTCTTGCTTTTTGACATGGATACTCCTGTGTTAAAATGTCATCTCAAAGTGTGCAAAGGAAAAGAGGAAGAAAAGTGGCAGAGCAGCAGCACAGGTGATCACCCATCACACCATGGTAGTCTTTTGTTCACCCAACTTCCACTTAGCAGCTTGCTTCCAAAATGATGAATAACTGAATGCTGAAATACATTCATAGCACAAGAGTCTGCTCTGTGTCTGTGAGTATGAGAAATTAAAGCAGTCAAAGGCACTTGCTGGTGTTTTTTAGTTTGTTATTNCCTGGAATATCTCCAGGGATGATGTGCCTGCATGAATTATGAGAAAGGGATGGTATTATATAAATAAAAAGGTAAACCTTCTACCTGTGTAAAGCTTGATGACATTGTCTGCATGTTCTGTGCAGTCAAAAACATTCACACAACCTCTTTGACACCCACCAGTGAAATAAAGCTGTTCAGGGCAATCAGATCTCTGTATTTACTGGGTTTAGTTTAGTTCTGCAATTAAAGTAAAAAAAAAATCCTTAAAGTTTTGTTTGTTTATACTAAGGACAGCCACCACTTGGTGTGTAAGTGTTTGGTGCTTGAGTTTTGCTCTGTTGCTGGTATACTACCTCTCCTTGAGAGGTCATAAGAACTATTTATGGGCATGAATTTATGCATTCAATTAAGGCAAGTCTAATGTAAAAACACCCTGAATTGTTTAGCAAATAACAGGAGTCTGCACATACTCTCCTTTGGGGGTGTTGATTACTCACAACTGCTGCATTAAGAACTCGTGTGTGTTCTTGCTGGGCCTTGTATAAGGAACTTGAAGGGCATTATGCCACCTTAATGAGTGTCAGAGTAATTACTGCTCCCTTTTTTTCTTGTTGTCTTGTTCAACAGTTCTTCAGTTAATTAGAATCGACCAGGGAAAAACAGTAGTCAAAATGCAGACATTGCATAAAAATGGAGACAGAAGAGTGCTGAGTTGAAAATCACTTTGTGACTAGAAAATGGTATTTCAACACTATACTGCTTTGCTTTCCACAGCAAAAGCATTCTTCATGTTTTTGTAAATGTCAGAGCATCTTTGGAGTGAAGCTTATACTCCCAATTTTTTAATTGCCTCAAATTATTTTGGAGCCTTCTTGTACTGTTTCCTTGGTAACAGTGGGGTATTTAGTACATAAGACTGTTGGAAATAGTTTTATGTCTTTTTTTCCTTTTAAAAATGTAGATAATTGCTATGCATGTCAAGGTAATTATTAAGTGAAATCTTTGTATTTGCAGAAAGCCAAAAAGAATTCAAGAAGAGGATGATGATGGCTTTTTTGGTCCTGCTCTTCCTCCTGGGTTTAAAAAAGAAGATGATTCTCCAGAGAGGTAATTAAAACTGAATTATATTCAGACTCTTTTCCTTAAACCACAATTATTTTAGATAAAATATTTTGTGGCAATATTACAGAACACTTCAGTTGTGCACTTCAGATTCAGATGGTTAGATTTGCTTCCTGCACATTCCAAGAACAGGAACAGCTTTCCCTTGAAACAGAGCCCTCAACATTTCTAGACTTTTTTAGGATTATTTCTTGTGTGTCTCCAGGTAGAAAACTAATCTGAACAGTGTATTTTCTAGGAAGCAAGCCCTCAGGTGTAAGCAAATAAGCATTGTCTATATCCTCTATCAGGGAGCTTTCCATTTGATCACAATTATAAATTCCTGAAAAAGTCCTATGGATTTTCTATGCAGAGCTTGACCTTCTGGTCTTTACATCAACCTGTGCTCCATCTGTAATTTGAAATGGTCACCCATAGTAAAGTCCATAGTATTTCCAAGGGGATGTTTATTGACAAGAGAGCCCCTTCATTGCTGATGTCTTCTTCTGAGCAAGAGGGAGCTAGGGGATAAAATTAATGTCTTCCTGTCAGGTAGGAGTTTTCCAGTCTAGGATAGTGACTCAATTTGATGTTGGGCTATGTATGTAAGTATACCATCCCAAAGAAAATTTCAGAGTTGAAATTGTCTGGGTTTTTTTAGTTTGGATAAATTTTTGTGATGCTTGGCAGCAGTGAGGAAAAGAAGTATTTATGTCATTAGAGTTTTTTGGAATTATCCTTNTTTTTAAATCCTATCTCACCATACAACTGCTTCCAGCACACCCTGGGAAACCAATCTGAGCAGAGCTTTTTTTACACCCAGCCTGCTTCCCTGGATAGGTGGGAAAGGTGTGATGTGTGGGAAGAGCCTTGTCTATCTTCCACCCCCATACACCTGTCAGTCTGGCTGTGCTGCCACCCCAAAGCACATGGTGTAGGCACAGTGCTCTGAGCTGTCTCCCCACTGCNTTTTTTTTTTTTAAATCCTATCTCACCATACAACTGCTTCCAGCACACCCTGGGAAACCAATCTGAGCAGAGCTTTTTTTACACCCAGCCTGCTTCCCTGGATAGGTGGGAAAGGTGTGATGTGTGGGAAGAGCCTTGTCTATCTTCCACCCCCATACACCTGTCAGTCTGGCTGTGCTGCCACCCCAAAGCACATGGTGTAGGCACAGTGCTCTGAGCTGTCTCCCCACTGCACTGGAGATCCAGCCATGAATAACTCAAACACACACAGCCTGGTTGTTCCAGTGTATGGACACACTGTTTATTACCTCCCTGTCACATACTCATTCTTTTAGAAATGCTTTNCTTGCTGGGCCTTGTATAAGGAACTTGAAGGGCATTATGCCACCTTAATGAGTGTCAGAGTAATTACTGCTCCCTTTTTTTCTTGTTGTCTTGTTCAACAGTTCTTCAGTTAATTAGAATCGACCAGGGAAAAACAGTAGTCAAAATGCAGACATTGCATAAAAATGGAGACAGAAGAGTGCTGAGTTGAAAATCACTTTGTGACTAGAAAATGGTATTTCAACACTATACTGCTTTGCTTTCCACAGCAAAAGCATTCTTCATGTTTTTGTAAATGTCAGAGCATCTTTGGAGTGAAGCTTATACTCCCAATTTTTTAATTGCCTCAAATTATTTTGGAGCCTTCTTGTACTGTTTCCTTGGTAACAGTGGGGTATTTAGTACATAAGACTGTTGGAAATAGTTTTATGTCTTTTTTTCCTTTTAAAAATGTAGATAATTGCTATGCATGTCAAGGTAATTATTAAGTGAAATCTTTGTATTTGCAGAAAGCCAAAAAGAATTCAAGAAGAGGATGATGATGGCTTTTTTGGTCCTGCTCTTCCTCCTGGGTTTAAAAAAGAAGATGATTCTCCAGAGAGGTAATTAAAACTGAATTATATTCAGACTCTTTTCCTTAAACCACAATTATTTTAGATAAAATATTTTGTGGCAATATTACAGAACACTTCAGTTGTGCACTTCAGATTCAGATGGTTAGATTTGCTTCCTGCACATTCCAAGAACAGGAACAGCTTTCCCTTGAAACAGAGCCCTCAACATTTCTAGACTTTTTTAGGATTATTTCTTGTGTGTCTCCAGGTAGAAAACTAATCTGAACAGTGTATTTTCTAGGAAGCAAGCCCTCAGGTGTAAGCAAATAAGCATTGTTTATATCCTCTATCAGGGAGCTTTCCATTTGATCACAATTATAAATTCCTGAAAAAGCCCTATGGATTTTCTATGCAGAGCTTGACCTTCTGGTCTTTACATCAACCTGTGCTCCATCTGTAATTTGAAATGGTCACCCATAGTAAAATCCATAGTATTTCCAAGGGGATGCTTATTGACAAGAGAGCCCCTTCATTGCTGATGTCTTCTTCTGAGCAAGAGGGAGCTAGGGGATAAAATTAATGTCTTCCTGTCAGGTAGGAGTTTTCCAGTCTAGGATAGTGACTCAATTTGATGTTGGGCTATGTATGTAAGTATACCATCCCAAAGAAAATTTCAGAGTTGAAATTGTTTGGGTTTTTTTAGTTTGGATAAATTTTTGTGATGCTTGGCAGCAGTGAGGAAAAGAAGTATTTATGTCATTAGAGTTTTTTGGAATTATCCTTTTCCTATCAAGTTACACTTTGCTGTAATATCCAAAATTACAAAAGTTTGTTAATTATCAGTAAGCTCATTTGCTGCTTTGATATGCCAAGAGTAACTTATTTATTTTTCTTGCATTTCAGTTTACAATGTGTTATTTTAATTATCTGTTTTAATTACAAAATTTAGTGAGTCACTAAAACTAATGTGATCTTTAATAAAGCAAATAAAAGCTTGTAGCTTTTAGTATCATCAGAGGGAGCTTTCTTGCTTTTTGACATGGATACTCCTGTGTTAAAATGTCATCTCAAAGTGTGCAAAGGAAAAGAGGAAGAAAAGTGGCAGAGCAGCAGCACAGGTGATCACCCATCACACCATGGTAGTCTTTTGTTCACCCAACTTCCACTTAGCAGCTTGCTTCCAAAATGATGAATAACTGAATGCTGAAATACATTCATAGCACAAGAGTCTGCTCTGTGCCTGTGAGTATGAGAAATTAAAGCAGTCAAAGGCACTTGCTGGTGTTTTTTAGTTTGTTATTTTGGGTTGGTTTGGTTTGGGTTTTTTGTAGTTGTTGTTTTTTTGGGGTGGTTTTTTTTTAAATCCTTTTTTTTTTTTAAATCCTATCTCACCATACAACTGCTTCCAGCACACCCTGGGAAACCAATCTGAGCAGAGCTTTTTTTACACCCAGCCTGCTTCCCTGGATAGGTGGGAAAGGTGTGATGTGTGGGAAGAGCCTTGTCTATCTTCCACCCCCATACACCTGTCAGTCTGGCTGTGCTGCCACCCCAAAGCACATGGTGTAGGCACAGTGCTCTGAGCTGTCTCCCCACTGCACTGGAGATCCAGCCATGAATAACTCAAACACACACAGCCTGGTTGTTCCAGTGTATGGACACACTGTTTATTACCTCCCTGTCACATACTCATTCTTTTAGAAATGCTTTTGTTCTGTTAACATCTTTTCCAAGCTTGTCCAAGCATCATAATCATGATCAGGAGCAGCTCACGTGGCAGTTTGTGGCTGGTTCAAAATTGTTTGAATCATTTAAATATAAATTTATTTATTTTTTTTTCTTTGACAGCTTTGGAAGGGATGTTGCTATCAGTGTTAGACAGAAATTCAGCACCAGTAAACATTCCCAAAATACTCACAAGTCAAGGTAAAGAGTGAAGGTTATTTAAAACAAAACAATGTTCTACATCAGGAGAATGTAGAAGTGCCTCTCTTGAAGCAGGGACTCCAAGTCCCACTTTCCTTGCCACATATGAAATCTAATATTCCTTAAATGAAAGCTTCATTTGTAAGTTTGAGGTGGTTTTTGAATGCATATAGATAGGTGCCAAAGTTTCCAGCAGCAGCAAAATGTGATGTAAAGTTTGATTTAAGTTCACTTCACCTGTTCAGAGAGCCTTTGGACAGCTGGGAACTGTCAGAATCCTGTTAGCTGGGTGCTGCTGAGGAAAGACCCAAACAACAGGGTTATTAATATGAAAAAAAATAAAGCAAAGCACTGANAGGGAGACTCTGAAGAAGAGACAGAAGGAGATCCTGCACCCAAGTGAGTATGTTCTTATGTTAGATGTATATTTACACTGCACTGCAAATGAAATCATAGAATCATAGACTGGCTAGGGCTGGAAGGGGCCTCCAAAGTTCATCTAGTGCAGCCCCCCTGCAGTGAGCAGGGATCCCCTCAACTAGACCAGGCTGCTCAGAGCCTTGTCCAACCTCCCCTGGAATATCTCCAGGGATGATGTGCCTGCATGAATTATGAGAAAGGGATGGTATTATATAAATAAAAAGGTAAACCTTCTACCTGTGTAAAGCTTGATGACATTGTCTGCATGTTCTGTGCAGTCAAAAACATTCACACAACCTCTTTGACACCCACCAGTGAAATAAAGCTGTTCAGGGCAATCAGATCTCTGTATTTACTGGGTTTAGTTTAGTTCTGCAATTAAAGTAAAAAAAAAATCCTTAAAGTTTTGTTTGTTTATACTAAGGACAGCCACCACTTGGTGTGTAAGTGTTTGGTGCTTGAGTTTTGCTCTGTTGCTGGTATACTACCTCTCCTTGAGAGGTCATAAGAACTATTTATGGGCATGAATTTATGCATTCAATTAAGGCAAGTCTAATGTAAAAACACCCTGAATTGTTTAGCAAATAACAGGAGTCTGCACATACTCTCCTTTGGGGGTGTTGATTACTCACAACTGCTGCATTAAGAACTCGTGTGTGTTCTTGCTGGGCCTTGTATAAGGAACTTGAAGGGCATTATGCCACCTTAATGAGTGTCAGAGTAATTACTGCTCCCTTTTTTTCTTGTTGTCTTGTTCAACAGTTCTTCAGTTAATTAGAATCGACCAGGGAAAAACAGTAGTCAAAATGCAGACATTGCATAAAAATGGAGACAGAAGAGTGCTGAGTTGAAAATCACTTTGTGACTAGAAAATGGTATTTCAACACTATACTGCTTTGCTTTCCACAGCAAAAGCATTCTTCATGTTTTTGTAAATGTCAGAGCATCTTTGGAGTGAAGCTTATACTCCCAATTTTTTAATTGCCTCAAATTATTTTGGAGCCTTCTTGTACTGTTTCCTTGGTAACAGTGGGGTATTTAGTACATAAGACTGTTGGAAATAGTTTTATGTCTTTTTTTCCTTTTAAAAATGTAGATAATTGCTATGCATGTCAAGGTAATTATTAAGTGAAATCTTTGTATTTGCAGAAAGCCAAAAAGAATTCAAGAAGAGGATGATGATGGCTTTTTTGGTCCTGCTCTTCCTCCTGGGTTTAAAAAAGAAGATGATTCTCCAGAGAGGTAATTAAAACTGAATTATATTCAGACTCTTTTCCTTAAACCACAATTATTTTAGATAAAATATTTTGTGGCAATATTACAGAACACTTCAATTGTGCACTTCAGATTCAGATGGTTAGATTTGCTTCCTGCACATTCCAAGAACAGGAACAGCTTTCCCTTGAAACAGAGCCCTCAACATTTCTAGACTTTTTTAGGATTATTTCTTGTGTGTCTCCAGGTAGAAAACTAATCTGAACAGTGTATTTTCTAGGAAGCAAGCCCTCAGGTGTAAGCAAATAAGCATTGTCTATATCCTCTATCAGGGAGCTTTCCATTTGATCACAATTATAAATTCCTGAAAAAGCCCTATGGATTTTCTATGCAGAGCTTGACCTTCTGGTCTTTACATCAACCTGTGCTCCATCTGTAATTTGAAATGGTCACCCATAGTAAAATCCATAGTATTTCCAAGGGGATGCTTATTGACAAGAGAGCCCCTTCATTGCTGATGTCTTCTTCTGAGCAAGAGGGAGCTAGGGGATAAAATTAATGTCTTCCTGTCAGGTAGGAGTTTTCCAGTCTAGGATAGTGACTCAATTTGATGTTGGGCTATGTATGTAAGTATACCATCCCAAAGAAAATTTCAGAGTTGAAATTGTCTGGGTTTTTTTAGTTTGGATAAATTTTTGTGATGCTTGGCAGCAGTGAGGAAAAGAAGTATTTATGTCATTAGAGTTTTTTGGAATTATCCTTTTCCTATCAAGTTACACTTTGCTGTAATATCCAAAATTACAAAAGTTTGTTAATTATCAGTAAGCTCATTTGCTGCTTTGATATGCCAAGAGTAACTTATTTATTTTTCTTGCATTTCAGTTTACAATGTGTTATTTTAATTATCTGTTTTAATTACAAAATTTA
>VYZU01087131.1:43073-55349 GCA_013401355.1 Ceyx cyanopectus | reverse complement strand
TGTTGGCAGTTGGTGTTGAGTTCTCAGGCCGTACTCCATGGCTGGTTTTGCCCACCAGATTTTGAACTGATTTGACCATATTCTTTAAATCCTCTGGGTATGGAGTGGGGTAACGTTTTAGATTTATTTCAACCTGAACATCCACAAAAAAAAAAAGAATTAAAGCACCAATACAAAATGAAAACAGCATGCAAATGAAAACCATGATACAGTTCTATGGCTAAGTGCAAATTCCTCCCATTTTCAAGGGCTCTGTCTGAGGCACTGTGGCACACACAGCTATCTCCACGGATTTCTGGGCTGAAATTTGCTCTCAGTTACACTCTGTCAACCTACAGAGGAATTCCAGTGACATACAACAACAGATGGGAATGTTCCCTATTAGCCTATCCTTTACCCTGTGAGGGTATTGAATTTTAATTCTACACTTTGCTTGAGAGTAGTGACATATTGAATCACACTTTTTCCCTAACAACACTGGTGTAAATGCAGAATTAATTGTGCAATGATCAGTGTACTGAATTAAACTGAATTGCCTCTGGCAGCTGAGAGCAGAATCTGATCTACTGGGAGCTATTTGCTCTTCGAGGCGTGTAATGCACGTGCATGCACTCGAGTGATCCTACCCTTGTCCTACCCACAAAATACACATCAGGCTCAAACCTCTCCAGAAAACTCACAGGGAACTGGCTGACAGGCCTACAGATTTTCTAGAAAACTCCACATTTCAACTTTCTATTTTGTAACCCAGACACAATCCCTGTCTGTTCAGGGCTGCATCACAAGCAGCATGACCCTGAAAAGAGAATTTCCAACAAAAATCCAAAACTTCCAAGAACATTTAAATGGAATGTCAAATAGCTATTAACAACAGCATTGTTCATTTGAAAAGTAAAATATGGTTTAAATCTCCTGACTCTGGCAATACCTTCCAGGCTGAGTTTCCTATCACAGTTAAAAATCTGCAGTGCTTAGGTGTTGGATCTGGGGAAATTCCTTTATATTATTCAAGAAGTAGAAGTTTTCATGCCATGTAAAGGTAGCTATAGACTGATCATATCTTTCTAGCAATGTAACTGAGTAAGGGCTCAATGGAAAACTCTGGAATTATATTAATTTCAGATAACTGATCTCCATGACAAAAACTTTCTGGGTGTTTAGAACCCAAAACCAGTTCAAGTTCTGCTAACCAGACCCTGCCCATAATAAGTGAATAAATCAAATACAACTTACCTTCACTTTCCCTGCATTTTCCTCCTCTTCCTTTTTTTCTTCAAACTCAAAGGCAACAGTCATACGTTGCTGTCTCTGCTCCTCCCACAGGGTAGGGTTAAAACTGTCACTGTCTGACTGGAAATCTGCAGTTAAATTGCAAACACCAACACACAAGGACAAGACATTAGTGCACCCAGCAGAAGACTGGAATGGATCTAAAAAAGACATTCATCCTGTGGTTATTGTTTGAAAGCCATGGAGGGGTCAGTGAGGGCAGTCACTGACAAACCAACACAGAGTTCATATTAAAATGGAAATGGGAATGATGGGAAGCAGTGGGGTAGCAAAACTCTGTAGCTTTACATAGCTGTGTGAGGAGCCCAACGCTGAATTCCATCAGGCTCAGAGCTCTGCAGCTCACATCTCCCACTCCCCAGCTCTCTCAGGGGGGTCCCCAGGCTGAGCTGGCTCTGGCCAGCAGCCCACCCACACAGAACTCCTGGCCCACCCACTCCCCAGGTACAAATCAGTGTTGAAGCAACTGTAAAGCTGATGGCCAGGGAACAATGGGTTTGTGAACAGGATTCCTTTGTGCAGACAAAATACAGGTTGCTACGTGTGCACCAGCAGCTTTACGTGTCAGAGCAGACACTCCCACTGCAGGAGGACACCTGGACACCCCCCCATTGTGTTTTTCTCCTGCACCCCCTCCCCAGGAGCTGCTGATTTTACCTTCATCACTGCGGGGTTGCTGGGGAAACATGTAGTTAGTCAGAACCCTCTGCTTTGTCTCAGGGTGGGCCTCAGTCTGCAGGGGAATCAGAGCCTTGGACTGCAGGGGGAAGGCAGAACACAGAGCTGGTCACTCAGAGCATGGGCTGGGAGTTCAGGGTTTGAGAAAGTGCAGGGTGACAGTTCTGTGTGTGGGGTGAACCAAGTGATGCTCTGCTGGAAATGCCTCCTCTCCCACTCCCCACTGCTGCATCTCCTCTAATTCCTGCCAGGATCAGGAGAATACTAACTATCAGAACCACATGTTCAGTCACAGAATCACAGAATGAATCTTGGAATCACAGACTGGTTTGGGTTGGAATGGATCTTAAAGATCATCTGCTGGGTTGGTCCCCGTGGACAGGCACGGGCTCTGCAGATGCAGGACCTGAGTCCTGGTGGCTGCTCCCTGTGGAGCAAAGGATGGATCCATTCCCAGCAGCCTGATAACTGGCCCCTGAAGGATTTCCTTCATCAGCTTCAGTTAAAAAGGGACAATATCTGACCATGGGCACTACTGCAATGTGAGTGAGACTGTGAGAACCTGTTGAGAGCATGAAAACATTCAGAATTTTTCTAACATTGTCCAAATTGAGGTTCTCTCCACTTTGAGTTAAATTATGGGAGTGAAAATGATTCCATCCACCAATCCTGGAAAGGACTGAGACTTTTTTTAGTGCTCAGATGCTGGTTGAACTGTTACTTTTCTCAGTGTTCACATGACGTCATTTGTTTTAAAATAGGATGCTAAAGCACATATGGTGGTGAAACCAAACCCCCTGGCACACAGAGAGGCAAGATGAGACTTAAAAGGAATTGAAAGGAGAGGCTTCTCCAAAACAAGACTGAATTCCTGTGCATCTTTTGTGTGTTTCAATCCCTCTGAGCACAGTTTAGAATGCACAGGAGAGAAGCACAGACAGAGAGGGGAAAGGGAGGTGACAGGAATAGTGGGGATGGAGTAAAGGACAAGACCAACCAGTTACAACAAGTTTCACCTCTTAGATTTCTATTTACTAAATAGAAATAATTATTAAATATTAATAAATATTATGCTATTATATAATAGAAATATTCTCTTGATACTTTTGGCTTTTATTTACTACTTTTCTAAAGATCTGCAAACTTAGCTAGATGTGACAATAAATCCTGCAGAGGATCCTTCCAGGTTGATAAATGCCAGCCTGAAGAATCCACACCTAAATATGAAAGGGTAAAACATGGAGCAAACACATCTAAAATTCCACTCAGGTATTAAACGACAGGTTTCTTTGAAGCCCTTTGCTAAGACCCCTTGAAACTCAAGCAAATAAGACCCTTGAGAGTCATTACCTGGTTGTCAGAAAGCCACAAAGCTGCCAGTTCCTTAAGCTTGGTGAAAGTGAAGGGTAAATTCTTCAGCCTGTAAATGACAAGATGGGAACAACGTGAGTCCAGCTTTGTCACAAGAGCTTCCTTTAAAGATCTGATGGCAGCGTGTTGATCACAGTGGGGTTGCTAACATTCCCTACCTTTATTTATAATATATAAATATAATTATATATTATTTCATTAAAGGCATTCTGCATTGAGAATCTAACAGTACTGGCTAAAGGTGCTAAGGAGATATGGATATTTTGCCTTGGAACAAGAGTTGCAGCTTGTAACACAGAAAACAGGAAAAAAATCTCACTCCCAGGGACACTTAGAGGAAAAACCTAACAGCATCCAGTGTAGCCAACAAAAATCCTTTTATTGGACATTTAATCTTTAGAACAGATATACTCAAAGATTACTGAAAATTCATTTTTGCTGAAATGTTAAGGAAAATATTTAAATGATACAAATATTCACAGTGAACCTAAGTGCCAAAATTACATGAAACAGCAAAAAAAACCAAACCAAAACAAAAACCAACCAGTGCTCAGAGCCCCATCCAGCCTGGATCTGAGCACACCCAGGGATGGAGCATCCACAGCTTCCCTGGGCAGCCTGTGCCAGGGTCTCACCACCCTCAGAGGGGAAAAACTTCTTCCTAATCTCACATCTAAATCCACCCTCTGCCAGTCTGAGGCCATCGCCCCTTGTCCTGTCACCACAAATCCCTCCCCAGGTTTCCTGCAGCCCCTGCAGATGCTGGAATTCTGCAACTGGAACTTGCTCTGGCACCTCATGTATGTGACATTCTGTACAAATTAAGGTCAGAAGTTTAAGCTTTAAGAGTTAACATAAAGGTTATTAAATAGACTTTATGCAGAGGTTTTATTCAAAGCTTTTCTTTCTGCATAAAATGAGAGGAACTTTTGCTTTTCAAGTGCTCTCTGTGTTTCTTTAGGATTCAGCGAGCAGTGGGTACCAAAGGGAGAAGGCAGGTAAGTATCCTTCAGAAACAAAGGGTGACAAGGGCATCTCCAAGCTGGTTTTCCATTTCCATAGTCAAACAAAACACAGAGTCCTTTCTTTTCAACTCCTCTTTGCCAATAAACCTTGTTATCTGTTTCTAAACACCTGAAAAGGTCCTGTTTTAAGGAGCCTTTAAAAAAAAATATCACAAATTACAGATGAAAGAACAGAGGCACCCAAAATCTTTACTAGTTTTTGAACATTCTGAAGCTCAGGGTTTTTTTTTCTAGTTGTGCCTTGTTTTTGCAAATTTCAGGCTGCTTTCTGAGCTGTGTGCTGCAGGAACAGTTCTCCCTCCTCTGTGCTCAGCATCAGCAGGCAAAACAAGAGTTTGCCACAGCAGAAAGGCTCTCAACTCCCAGTCCCATGTGGATATAGGTGGATGACTTTCTCCATACTATAGTCAAGATCCTATTTGGTGTAAATCAGCATCATTCTGCTGATTAAAAAAAAAAATTAACTCACAGCATCCTCAGGACAGGATCTGGCCTCCCCTGAAGGGAAACCTGCTCAGCAGTAGAGAAAAAGCTGCTTCATCTGCTCTGCTTCCACTATCTGAGAGATGTACAGAGACAGGCAGTGGCTGCTCAGTGGAGAGCTTTTCTTTTAGGCTGAAATGCTGGAAACCCTCACTAGATGGTCTGGAAAATTGCATATCTAATTGTTTTTGTAAATGTAAGGGAACACTCTCTGAAACCTTAATTGGTGCATAGATAGTTAAGAAGCTGGCCAAATTGAATTAACTCACAACTCAAGGGCAAACGATGCTGTACCAAACTGACTTACTCTTACCACGGGTGGTATTTCACTCAGCCTGAATAAATAACTTTTGGATGAGGCCATTTCCCTGCTGGAAGGTGCTGGCTGACTGTTCCAGAGCAACTGCAGCCCGGGACTGGGAGCAGGAATAACAAAAATACAGCCACAGACCCTGCACCCACAGCCACAGGCATCACCTGGAAGGCATCTGGAGACAGCAAGTCTGTGGGAAAACAGCATCTCTGCATCTCCAGAGCCATGACATCAGCTCTAGTGCTTGGCAGCCACCCACATGGCTTCTTGCACAGGCAGCAGTTTTGTTCCTGTGCCATTGTTTGATCTCCAGTAGCTGCAACATCTCAACCTGATTTGTTAAAAGAGCTTAAAATGCAATAGGCAAGTTAAAGAAACCTCTTCTTGCCACAGAGATTGTCTGTGCTCAAATTAATGAGGTTAAATTATGGGTAAAATCATGTATGCCACTGGTAAAAAGTTCAGAAGTAATTAATAAAAGTCTAATTAATTTTAATTATTAAGAAATTAATAATATCTTTTGAGGTGAAGCCTGAAGCACAAAGCCACTTCTCAGGAAACAACTATCCCCAGGAACAGCTTGGAAAAGCATGAAATGCCTGTGCTCTTTTTATAGCTTAATTTTCACACAGAAAATGATTTCTTAGGAGAAGAAATTTCCTGTGAAGCTCCTCAGGAGAATAAGAGCAAACTAAAGCAAAATCCAGGACCCTTTTTGACATGACACCCATAAAGGTATCATGTGGCCTCAGCAGCCTCCAGCCAGCTACGTGTCAGGGTGTTACACTGGCTTGGAACAAGGACTCAGAGTCATTCCTTCCATTACTAACCCCAGATGACATCTTTCACATCATCTGTGAAATTCCTAAGGGCCAAATACATGAAGAGTAAGCTGAATTAACATTGTTCATGGAAGCAAAGACAAGCAAGGGAAATATGGGAAATACCACGTGCCAATTATTTGAGGGTTTTTATGGGGTGAAGATGGTCTTGGCTTTTATTGTAAGCCTCCTGACAGTCATAATTTTAACTTTTCTTTCCTGATTGTAATGGTTTTGCTCATTTTTGCTAAATAGCCCACTAGGCATTTGTAGCAGGTGCTGAATCTTGAGGGTTTGTGCCCTAAGCCAGCTCAGAGTGTGGAAAGACCTTCCGCTGATTGCTAGTTTGAGTATTACAACTTACAAAGAGCTCAGCAGAGACCCAGAGGAACAGTTCCTAGACCCACTGATGCATAAATTACACTCTGATGGCACTCTGAAAGAATTTTCCAGTCATTCCATGGAAAAGCTGGACCAGCTGGTGTCAGAGCACGGAGAAGTTCCTCGGAACAAGCAGCATCACTTGCTCAAGCCCAGACAGAGTGGCTGGTTGTGACAGTGCTCCAAGGGAGCTCTCAGAGCACTGGCAATAACAAGGTTTTTGGAGTGCCAAAGTTTAAAGGAAGGTGATTCAAGTCATCAGCAACTGAACTACTGGAGGGACACGGTGCCAGCAGCACCACCTTTGCAGTGAGCAGAACGTGCCATTAAAGAGCTACCCAGAAAAGGAAAAGGGGTGCCAGGGAACACACTGGTTTGGAGTGGCTCAGGGAACCTCAGGGCCTTTTCTCCTCTAGCTGCTGTGGGGGAGATTCAGAGCAGCAACCCAGTTGTGACCCCGGGACAGCAGCAGTGCAAACACAGAAAGGTGCTGGTTCTTCCAGCTCAGAACAAGCCCAAACTAAAAGAAAGGTTACTTACCAGTAACCGATGCTCTTTGAGAAGTGTAGCCCAAATGTACATCCTAACAATTCTACCTCTCAATCACAGGACTCAGACCTGGAAGGACTCTGAGGAGAGAGGAGAAGCAGATGGAAGACAAATGTTTGTGTGGACTACACAGCGTGAAGAACACCGGTTACTGGTAAGACATGGCTTTTCTCTGAAAGAATCCCACGGGTACTCTTAACAGGGACTGAATCCAAGCAGCCACCCCCAATGACTCGTGACGTGGTGGGGGTCTCAGGATCTTTCATGGCAGTAGCAACTGCACAACCACTTTATCTCCTGCTGCATCTGCTCCCGAAGCACCGCAGACACAGCCAAGGGTGGATCTCCAGGTAGCTGCAATGCAAGCATCTGGGGTCAAAACCTTCCTGACTGCAGAGCTCAGTTGCACTAGCCCTCGTCAGAACCCTCCTCACACCTGACAGCAAGGCAGGAGTCAAGCCACCATTGCCTTTGATTGTGTAGAGACAACTGAACGCTGCATTTGCCAGGGATGCAGAGCCTGGAACGGGGCCAAGATCTCCTTGGATCTTGATCAGCAGTAAAGAGAAAGCAGAGAGGACTCACAGCTATGGAGATGAGAAGCATGGGGTGTATGGGGTGGGAAAGAGAAGCTGGAGTTGAATGGCCTGGTTAAAATGCAATCCCAACGTCAGCATTTGAAGGAAGTCCTGGAACTAAAACTGTGTCTGGTCAATTAAGGTCAGCAAGGTGCAGCTTAAAGACAGGAGGGCCTTCAGAAGACATGGAACAAGAGTGAAGGTCTGGACACTGCCCTAGAGGGGCAGCTCCCCAGCTCCATGGCCCTTCCCTGGCCACACTCCAGCCCCTCCATGTCCTGCTGGAGTGAGGGGCCCAGAACTGACCCCAGGATTCCAGGGGCAGCCTCCCCAGTGCCCAGTGCAGGGGGACAATCCCTGCCCTGTCCTGCTGCCCCCCAGTGCTGCACATCCAAGGTGCTGGTGGCTCCTTGGCCACCTAGGCACTCCCTGGCTCATCTCCTGCCAGCTCTTCCCAAACCCCCCTGGTCCTTTCCCACCTTTCCAGCTGCTCTGCCCCAGCCTGGAGCTGTGCTGGGGGTTGTTGGGACCCAGTGACTCTTGCTGTACAGAAGAAGCCCCAGTGTACCCTGATGGAGAGCACCCCCTGTCCCCAGGGGACCACTGGAACCTCAAACCCAAGTCCAGAGCCCCAAGGTTTGCTTCTGTGACTCATTTCCCACATAAACTAGAGCTGAGTTTATCTTTGCATTCCATACATCATGTATTTTATCACACACAACTGCAGTGTGGGAAAGCATCTAACAGCACTGAGCACACAGCTTTATGTGCAAAGATATCACAGGGATTTCTACATCAGCTCATTTTGGATTTTATGCTCAGCCTTAATTTCAGCCCTGACACTGCCAACAGCAGATCAGGCAGATGCAGAAAGTCCCTCCCCTCATTATTCCTGAGTCTGGATGGGAGCTGTGGGACACAGAGTGGTTTCCACACGCTGTGTGGTGTGATCTGAGCACCAGAAACTCCTGGTTCTGTGCTCATAACAGAAATTAACATATTTCTGGAACACTCAAGTGTCAGAACTCCAGGAAAAGCCAGGCTTTTCTGAGTGACAGGTAGCAAGAAAGGCTCATTTTAAGCATTGTGTTTCTTGGAAGAACAGTCACATGCATATGAACAGAAGAATATGGGGTTTTTTCCCACCAAATCTTTGCTCTGCTGAGGAAATCAAGAGCATTCTTTGGCTTCCAGTGGAGGCAGGGTAACAGTGCTAGTGCTGCATTTAGTGATCTCCTACACATCAGCTTTGCCATTGTGAAACACTGCCAAGCCCTGTACAACTCTGAAGCCAAACGTCACCCTGTCACATGGCAGCAGCAGCACACAGAAGAGGCAAACAAGTTTCCATCTACTAAAACACACTGACACCCAGATCTTGGCCCCATTCCATTTTTTTTTGTCAGTGGAACTAAGGCAAAACCATAAAGATTAAAAAATAAATCAAGGATTTTGAAAAAAATTAATATTTAAGTAGAAATATTTAAATATAAATAGTTTAAATAAAGTAATTCCAAACTTAATTTTAAAATGTATTTTATAGAAACCCATTTCTACAAATATCTAAAAAAAAAGTTTAATATTAATAAAAAAAACCTTATAATGGGGTAGCAAAACAACATGAACTATACCTGTTATCACTCAGATTTAACACCCTCAGCTTCTGCATCTGGCCAATCTCATCAGGAAGGAATTCCAGCTTGTTAGAGCGCAGAGACATCACCGTTACATTTTTACAGCTTCCAATCTGCAGGAACAAAAAAAAACCCAAAGATGTTAGGATATATATTTGGATAAAATTCATTATCACTCATTTTTTATTTTTGGAGGTGGCCAGATTGTGTTTTTACTGTGGCAAAAAGCAGAAAGTAGGGAATCTAGTCAGAAAACACCAGGAGTTACCTGCTCTACTCTCACCTTTACTCCTTTACTGTTGAGTATGCAAGGAAGATTTGGCTTCACACATTGTGCAGTAACAATTATTTTAACAGCTATCTAGGGATGAACTCTTGGGGCTATTGCAAAGCATTTCTATCAGTGATTTAACCTATTGCAAACCATTTCTATCTGTAATTTAACCCATTGCAAACCATTTCTATCTGTAATTTAACCCATTGCAAACCATTTCTATCTGTAATTTAACCTATTGCAAACCATTTCTATCAGTAATTTAAGAACAGAATCAGCTCCTCACTTCTCTGGGCAGCTCGGGCAGGAAATTCTCATCCACTGCCAACGTCCTCAGGTTGTGAAGGTAGCCAATGGTGGAAGGCAGGGACTCCAACTCATTGCAGCTGCAGTCAAATTCTTCTAGTAAAGATAAACTGAAATTGTAAATACACTGGTTAGATGCCATACAAAAACAAAACAATCTAAAAGCTCTGAAACACAGAATGTTAGGGGTTGGAGGGGACCTCTGAAGCATCACACCACTATCATCATTTGAATGGTTACTGTCTGGCACAGACATTTTCAGGCTCTTTCCCTCCTGATGACATCAGCAGACAAATGAAGGTGGCCACAATCACAATGACAGTCACTCTGAAACTATTTTGTCTCTAACTGCCATGGTTAGAAAAAAACCAACCAAAAAACACTCTTCAGAAAGTGATTTTTTCACTCATCATGGATTGTGCATGAAATTAAGTTGACAACAACAATTACAATTCTGACAAAGATAATTTAGCTAAAATATCATGAATCTCACTGTCTCCTCAGGCTAAATTCAGATCACTCTTGACAGGTATAAAGCAAGGCAGACAAAATTCAGTTAAGCACCTGCTGCTCAGCTTGGCACCCCCTGACATGAGGCAGCTCATGGTGCATGGAATCAAAGAATTCAGCACCCTGCAGAGGGAACTCTGCCACAAACAGGCTCATGCTTTGCAGAGTGTCAAAGACAGGGGTGGGGGTCTCACTGTCAGCCACAGAGACTTGGGAGGGGCTGAAATGCTCTGTGTCTCATCAGCAACTTGGTTCCTGGAGGGAGAGCTCCCTCCTCCACTGTGCTGCTCTTTGTGTGGCAGTGATAAGCTCCGTGGTGGGTACTGCGGCTATCATTTGGGAGAAAAAGACCCAGTAGGCAACTATCCAGGAGGATGAGTCAGAGGAAGGAGGTTCATTTTGATGTGGGAGAGGCTGTCCTCGCTGAATAGGAGAAGATGCTTCGTTTAAAAAGCTCCACCAGTCACTGTAAAATGTGACAAAAAAATGTGTAAAAAATAATCACATGAGGTGATTAGCCAAGTGTTCTGCATGGACACCACCTAGAGCAGCAGCACACATTTAAAAATGGAATTAAGGCTCCATGACAACAATATGGACCAGCTGGAGCAGGGCTAGGGGAGCCCCAGCAGTGCTGGGAGGGATGGAACCTTCTGCTGGGAGAGCTGGGGGGGTTCAGCCTGGAGAAGGCTCCAGGGAGACCTTCTGGGGGCTTTCAGTGAAGCTGCCCCAGCTTCATTTGGGCTCCTACTTAATTGCAGGAATGTTCCCCCAGAGTTCCCAGCCATCTCCTCCTCAGCATCCAGGCTGTTGCTATGGAAACAGACGTGTTCCCCCAAATACTCCCTGTCCTTCTGCTTGTGCTGCTCTAATCAGCTAAACTGCAAGTGATTCATAGCAAAAAAAAATATATTTTTCCTGGAAAATATGATACATTTCATCTCCTTATCTCTTTTGCCAGGATAAATCCACAGGACTGATGGTGCTCCTCCAAATTCCCATGTTACAAGCTGGGTGTTAGATGCATATTTCAAAATTATTTTCTAATTCGGTTTATCTTTGTCTTATTTGTTATTTAAAAAAGCTCCTTTGCAAGCAGAAGGGAAAATGCATTTTACTTAGCAGTTGAAAATCACGAGCCTGCTACTCACTTTCCAATGGCATTTGGCAGGATGGTAAGCTGGTTGTCATCCACTTTTAAAGTCGTGAGCCTTTTCAACAGCCCTGAAAAACAGGAAAGGAAGGGGTAATAGAAAATAAATAAAATAAAAATAAAATAAAATAAAATTCAATATTTTACTTTCTGAAATCTCCCATTTCTCCAATCTTATCATTACAATCTCCAATCTTATCTTTACAATAAATCAATAATAAAAGTAGACAAATGAAATCCTCAGCTGTAAGAGATGCCAAGAAACCCTGATCCTTCCTCACCTATGGAGTCTGGCAGTTGCTGCAACATGTTGGATGACAACAAGAGATCCTCGAGCCCTTCACATCCCGAGATGTCCAAATCCACAGTCTCTATCCTGTTTTTTGACACATCCAGGTACACGAGCTGTTTTAACTTCCCTATAGACTTAATAGCACGTTACAAAGCGTTACTCAGCAGAATCCCCTGCCTGCCACTTCCACACCCACCCACCCAGCAGTGCTGCCACTGCTCAGTGCCAGTCAGCTCAGCTTTGCCCGGGCACCCGTGCAGGGACAGGCACATGCAGGCAGCTGCTGCCAGGGAGAAAGCTCAGGGGGGGCACACGATCACTGCAGGGCACAGAATAAATGCTCATACCCCAGGTAGGATTTGCAAGGAATTATTGTCCATCCACAGCTCCTTTAGATTCTGGATTTGCTCGAGAACCTCAGGCTGAGGAGAAGAACAGGAGGATCAATATTCAATATCAAGATACTTCAATATTTCCAACATATTCTTACTTTCAACATTTCCCTGCTTCAACATTTTCATACTTTCTACATGTTGCCATTCAACATTCCAAATTTTTAATATTTTAATAATATTATTTAATATTAATAATATTAAAACATTATAATAAATAATATAT
>VYZU01087131.1:6263-43027 GCA_013401355.1 Ceyx cyanopectus | reverse complement strand
ATTTATATATATAATATATAATATTTTGAATAATATTAATATTATTTATTTTAAACGTTATCTTAAAAAGAAAATTCCCTCTGCACATTCCTTTTCTTGTTTTCCTTAGTATAACCCACACCAGACTTTCTGAAGGTTAATGCCATGAACACTCATTTCACCTCATTTAACCCCCCCTGCTCTTCTTCAAAACCTGTAAAATGTAAGAATCCTTTGGAAAAGAAATGAGCAGAAAATCTCCCTGGAAGGTGTGGTCCTCACAATGACAATGGAAAACTTTAATCTGACTTTTTTCAACTCTAGGAATTCAGTGAGAGGTTTGGTCAATTCCCCAAACCACTCCTCCTTCCTTAAAGCTGTGAAAATCAGGAATTAACAGGTCTCTAATAATTAGAGACCTCTAATGATCTCCCGTGGCCTGTGATCTTTGGGATGCTGCAATCCCACCAGAAATGGGATTTTCCAGGTCACATGTACATTACAGCTGCCAATCTATTATGAGATAAGAAAGTGCCAATCCACAGAGCTCAATCCCTCCCTTTTCCATGTGGTCACATAATGTGTTTCAATTAAAAAGCCATTAATCAGTATTTTAAAGATAATTTATTTTGCCTTGCCTAATTCTATTTCAGCTTTCTTGTCCTTCAATGGCTAAAACCACTTCTAATTTCCAGGCTAAATTGATTAATGGTCATTTTACACTATTTGTTCCTGTGATGATGAATATTTCTTTATTCCCCCAGAGTGTTCACTGATTAAGGTTATTATAGATAATCATAATTTCGCCTCTCCAATTTAATTTTCTTTTAAATTCCTCTCACTAGACAGACACCCTTCTCAAAGGCAACAGTCCACTCCTGTGCTCTGCATCCTACAGTCTGATTTGAAATTTCCTGAGCATGGACCACAGCCTGTTCCCAGGGGAGAGCTCTGTGCTCTGCCAGGATCCACACCAGAGCTCCCTCAGCTTTGCCCAAGTGCTATACAAAGCTGATTTGTCTTTGTCAGAAATGCTTCTGTTGATGCCCAGTTTCATTCTCCACGTACACTGACACCAGAGAAGGGGAGGGATGAGAAGGGAGGAGAGGATGAGGAGGAGTGGGAAGCAAAGCAGTGAAGCCAAGGGAGGAGTGATGCAGCAAAGCAAGTGGAGAGGAGGAGGAGGAGAGGAGGAGGAGGAGGAGAGGAGGAGGAGAAGAAGAGGAGGAGCAGAGGAGGAGCAGAGACTCTCCAGTCTGAATTAAGACTTTAAATACATTACATTTTATCTTCTTTCCTTCTCTTGGACCATTTTCTTCTCCCAAAGCCCTGACCACGGGATCCTGCAACTCTGGAGGGAACTCCCCCAACCTTCCCTGTCCTTCCAGGCACAGGTTCTACAGCTGCTGCTTAAATTTTCCAGGGCCATTTTTGGACACTTGAATGATTGGGAAATTCCAGACCCTTGATCCAGAGCTTGCAGTTTAATGCTCCAGCTTTCCCAGACGAATTACCTGCTCCCTTCCTTGATTGCATTAAATCACCTGAATCTGGCTGCTATTTAGGAAGTGACAATTTCTATTTTGAGAACACATACTTGCCTCATGATTTGTGCAATAATCCTGCTCCCAGAAAACAAAATGAGCAGAATTAAATCCTCCATTCTTAACTCCAGGCCTGTTGCTGTGGTTGGGCTGCAGGAAGAGCAGAGTCCAAAGGGAGGGACTGGCAAAGAAATGAAGCTCTTCAAAAATTCTAGGTAGTATTTTTCTCCAGTAAGAAGGAAAAGTCTATTGAAACTTAAATCAGATTTTTCAGAATCCATAAAAACAGGGCCTTTTGATGCTTTTTTTATTTTTCCCAGGTGATCTGGATTTAAACCAGAGCCAGTTCTCCTATGGCATGTCTGCAGATTCCTGCTGTCCCCACTTCCTGGCCCACTTTGCTTCTGCCATTTGATTCTAGATCATACATTTTTGGACTAGCTTCCTGAAAAATGAGTCAGCTCAGGGAGCCTGGTTTGAACAGCAGCACGGGGCCACTGGACTCCTGATTTATCACTCTTAGGAGACCTAGTAAAGGAAAACGTGGGATGATGCTGTAGTCATTTAAAACAATGACTCCAAAACCAAACCACCCCCTGACAAGACACACTATATTTTCATCAAAATGCAAAAAGACACTTCTAACAATTTCATTCTATTTATCTGTTCAAAAAGATTTCTAATTTTCATGACAATTGTGAGTAAAAATAATCTGTTTTTTCCTAAATGGTAATGTCAACTGGAAACATCAACAGGGTTTTAGCAGTGACAGCAGCAGACACTGCACTGCCCATAAACCAGATGTGGACTCTGTTGTGGAGACTGTTGGTGGGGAGGCTCAGGCAGACATTTAGTCTGAGCCTGGCAAGTACCAGGGGTTAATTCCTTGTCCCCCAAAAGCACAGGCCCTCCCAAGCCCCATCAGTCTCAAAGAGGATGAGGCAGAAAATGTTTTGCCTCTCTTAACATATTTACAGCTCCTGCAGGATGAAGTCATTGAGCTCTCCTTAAAAACATTTTAAAGACAGCTTAAGCACCCTCACCCTGCTTCTGAGGAGCTACAGATGCAGCAGGGACACAGCCAAAGGAGCAGCAGCTGGATGATCTGCTGTGTGACACTAGAGAAAATTCCCCAAAGCCATCAAATCTCAGGGAATTCTCACCTGAGAGCTGAGTCAGGACAGAAACTGCCTTCAGAGCCTGAAACACACTGCTGCTAACAGCAACTTCTAATATCTGCCAGATGATGTGATAGATATGAAGAAATTACCACCTAAGTGACACAAGGATTTCTACTGAGACCATCAGCTCATCCCACAGCGAGGTTCAGAGCAGGAACCATCCTGTGACCTTGATCTGAACTGCAGCAGCCTGACAGAGATGGAGCACATCCCATTACCACAGCCACTCAGAACCATGATCAGTCTGCTGCTGTAGAGGGAGAGGTGGCCACAGGAGGATCATGCCTCTGTGGGAAAACTGAATGCCCCCCACACAGACCCCCAGGCACACAGGATTCCTGCTGAAAAATGCTGCTGTCCTTACCAGTTCAGAGAACTCGTTATTGCCCAGATCAAGTCTCTCCAGTTGAGTCAGTTTGTGCATCGACCTGTAATAGATGAGGGAATATCTGAGATTAATTTTTCACTCCAAGGATGTGGGTCAAATTTTGTTTAGAGAAAAACAAAGCCCAGGTGATAGTGTTATTGTAAAATAGGATTAGAGCTATTCAGTGCTAGTGCAAAGACACAATTACACAAAGAACAATACACTCCCACCCCTAACACAAGAGCTGAAGCTCCTGACCTAAAGAGCTAACAAAAAATTTAACATGAAAAGCCCCAAATCTCAGTGGAATTTTGCAGAGTTGCTCAAGGAAACTGACCCACATTATATTTAGAAGCAACTGAAAGGAATATAAATTGTGACCTCTTTGGTCCAGATCTATCCATTCATTGCCAGCTTCTCTAAACCACCAGAAAGTGTTTTGGGTCTTGACAGCAAATGCAGAGTGAGCCTCTTCTGGGCAGCAAGAGACTGTGTGTGAACAGCAAATTCAAAGCAGCTTATCGCTCTCCACAGATTATGAAAGAAAAGAGTCAAGTAAGGGAGTAGCATAAGAAAGGGAATCAAAAGTTAATATCAACTTTATGCTGTAAAGGGCTTTAAATGAGGAATAACCTGGATTAAGGTCTGTGACTGATCACTGCCTAACAGCCAAAAGGGGCCTTTTGCTGCTCAGGCTCAAGGGACTGGAACGGTGAGAAATGGCTAAAAATGAGGTGATTCAATTCACTGCCTGCAGCCCATGGCACAAATCTCCCTCTTTTACACCTGCATTTGTGCCCTGAGACAAACTGGTTATCACCAGCACAGCCTCAAGTGCCAAAGGCCTGTGGACACCAAAGCAAGTGGGCACACTCCCCTTCCTTCCAGCAGCACACACAGAGATGCTCTCACCTGACATCACCAAGACACCACTATTTTCTGGAGAAAATGATTTTCTTTTTATTTCCAAGCAAATAAAGGCAAATCCGTGGCCATCACTGGATTATCTGTCTTTTTTTTCAAACCTCTTTCCTCCTGCTTTCCTTGTACACAGTAACCTTCATTTCAAAGTTGTTAAATTGCCCCATTCCAGAGTCTCTTCCAGTTTTAGTGTTTTAAACCTTGTGATGTAACTTGAAATTCACTATGAACCAGTGGAAGCTACACTGTAAAGTCAATACCCAATGGTTCACCTGCTGCAGAGCAGCCACATCTCACCCAGGGCTCAATCCTGACGTGATGCAATCACAAAGGACAATGTATTTATACATCACTTCAGGGATCACAAAGAAAACTCAGTTTTCAGTGCATATCAAGACAACTGATATCATGTTGAGAATGTAAAACACATCTGGTGCAGAGTGAGGGACCGACAGCATAAATTAATCTGTCATAAAGTATTGAATCCATATATTATCCAGGCACCAAAATAACAGAGTGTGTTTAAAAACTGATTTTGAGGGTACAAAATATTGTTGCACAAGGACTGAAACGTATGATAGAGAAAATAGCTAAAATAATGGAAATAATATGGATACTAATGTCTAGCCCAGCTTTGGCTATCAAAAATAATATCCACTTCAACTCTTAATTATACTGAAGAACTTAATTTTACAATCTGCTGTGTCAATCTATAAACCAGAGAAGAAGCAGACTGTGGGATGATGCCCAAAGCAATTCAGTCTCTGAAGACAAAATAACCCCAGAAGCCCTCAGTCAGTCGTGATGGTCACAGAATCAGACTGGTTTGGGGTGGAAGGGACCCCAAAGCTCATCCAGGTCCCAAGGGCAGGGGCACCTCCCACCAGAGCAGGGTGCTCAGAGCCTATGCCCTTGGGAAAAGCCCAAGCTGGCATTTTTATTGTGGTTTGTTTTGTCTTTTTTTTAATCAAGTAAAATGAAAAGGACACTGACTTGAGGTGTTGTGAGTAGGATGAGCAATTTCCTTGCATCCCATACAGCAAGCAGAGCAGAAAGCCTGAGTGGAACCAAATTCCATCTCATTAGTAACACTCCCAGAGAGCTCTTTGTGTGCTCAGCTCCCAGTTGTTCTGGGAGGAGCTGGGGGTTCTGGTGTAATTAAGAACACAATGAGTGTGAGGTGGGTTCGGGTGGTTTCTCCACGGTTGTAAATGTTCTCCCCTCCTACCGTGTCATGCTATGAAGTCTTTATCTGAAATTCAGCCTTAGCAATCTGATATCAACTCTTCTGAATAAAATAAGAGGAAGTTTTAAAGAAGCAAGTAAGTGATAAGACTTAAAAAAAAAAGTAAAAAAAAAATTAAAATAGAAACGCCACTGCTGCCTTTAGACAAGAATAATTAAGGTAATTTTTCAGACAACTTTGACCCACTCTGTACGTGTGAAATCATCCTTACAATCAGAAAACAACACAAGACATTTTCTGCATCTTCTGAGAGCAAATTAGTTGTTTTTTTAAAAAAAATAAATTAGTTTTAAAAGCCTGAGGGGAAGCTACATGAAGGTAGTAGTTGCTTATTAAAATATTGGCAATATTTTAATAATGCAGTGCCAAAGTAGTAAGTCTTCTGGAATGTGACTTACTCGACTCAGCCAGAGTTACTATCTGAAGAAAACAGGTCATGGTGGGTGATGAAAATCTTTGTCATCTCCAAGTGTGGGCACCAGTTCACAGCTCTGCACTGAACGGGGACGAGAGCAGAGCAGCCTTTTGGAAATAGCAGGCTCAGGCTTTTTGGCCTAGATTTAGATGCCTCAGCTGATAGAAACTGTCTGTTCCACTGACTTGACACACTTAAGCCATGCTTTTGGCAGATCTGCTCCCCCTGCCAGGCTCTGGGATGAGGTGAGGGCTCTGGGCTGAGGTGAGGGCTCTGGGGAGGTCGATGCTACCCAAGCTGCTGTCCCAAGGATGCTCCTTAGGCTCCAGTGCTGAATGGTCACAGTGGCTGAGGAGAGGTAATGGACTGTGAGGTTTGTGTCTGAACATCCCTCTGCATCTCCAGTGGCTCATTCCTGCTGAGGTGAGACTCAGGCAGCAAGTCCCCAGAGTCCCCAGAAGCCAGTGATGTTTGCACTGCTCTCAAAAAGCATCCAAACAGAGCAAAGGACAGAGCAACTCTACCTGATGGTACCAAAGATGCTGCTACCTGCTGGCTCCTGCAGGCAGATGATTCACTAGCACTTCACAGGTGTTGTGCCAAGGAAGAATCCAGCCCACTTCAATTTCTAGTGTTCTAAACACCAATTACCACGGGTTTTTTATAGGGGTTTTTTGTGATGTTGCTTAGAAACCCTGATGCTGGGAGTCTCCTGGTACACAGCTTCTCCACTTCCCAGCAACAGCAGCAGAAAATGAGAGTTGCCAGTCATTTCAACAAATACCTCATCCAGAGGAACAGGACAAGCTCCACCACTTTGCCACGTTCCTGCCTCATCTGTTTGCTGCACGTTTTGTACTCGTTGATTAACGGGCACATTAATTGGGTGAGGATCTGCATGGTAGCTGGCTGCTGGAATTAATTACAAGCTGGGCATTCCTAGTGCAGCATTTAATATTCTTGTTTTTAATATGCGTAAATATTTCTTATTTTAATGTTAAATTCATTCATATTTATTGCTTTTAATATGCTTATTTTTCAGCTGTGAAAGAGTCTTCGTCTTGCTAGGTGACTGGGCAGGGGATAAAAGGAATAACAAACAACCTGTGACTCCCAAAGTGGATTTAGGCAGCTTGGACAATTAAATAAATAACCTGTGGGGGAAGGAAACTGTATATTCCCCCCCATCTCCTTCTGTTCAACATTCTACTTTCTATGGTTCTCTCTCTACATGTTTGAGGAATGAAAGAAACTGTCAGAAATGGAAAGAGACAAATGACACCTTTCACTTTATACTTACAGAAAAAAAAAATAATAGGAAAAGTACACTTGGAATTCAAGGGATAGAAAAAATCTCTTCTATGAAATTTCTCAAAAGTAAATTCTGGATGAAAATTGGGATCCTTTGCCTCCCCTACCCTCAAGATTTTGTGGCAACACGTATTTAATTGTGAAGCCAAAGCAGATACTTTAATTATATATGCACTAAATATTGTTTTCACTCAATAACCAGAGCAAAAAAAAAATAATAGCTGACATCCTTCTTGTTTCCATGCCTCTTTGAAATACTTTTAATGGCAAATAAACTCCCATGCTTTGAAACGACTGGAAGAAAACACATCCATTGCCTTTTATCAGGGAAGAGAGTCGAGCACTGATGGCAAAATATTCCACAGAATAGGAAGAATTTTTGAGAAGCATTCATTTGTGGAAGCAGAATGCACAGAAGCACCACTGCCAAGTAAACAGTGGCTGCTGAACCCCAGAGATTCATTACCAGCAGCCATTTGCAGGAGAAAAGCCAAGCAGAAGATCACCCACTTGACATTCTATTGCCTACAATAGGTGCAGCCACACAACGAGTTTTTTCCGAGTAGTGTCTGAATTTTGACAGCAAACATAATTAGCAGCAATTCTCAGAAATAAGGCTGCGTGGCTATAAACACATTGCCTCTATTTTCACAGTTATAGTTCATTTACAATCAAAGCCTGCAAATGTGCAATCAAGAATAAAAACCCTTTGGTTTACGTGTTAAGGCTGGAAACACATCAATGTAAACTGGCTAATTTTAACAGAAGGAAAAACATCCCCACCCTGTCATCACCATCATCATCATCGCCATCACATCTCTACAGTCCTGGCTCAAACCAGGAGTAAAACTGCAGGTATGCAGTATTTTGGCAACACAGAAGATTGCACTGCAAGGACAGCAAACGGAGGGGATGGAGGCAATTGGAAAATGAATATATTTCAGATTATGCCCTGATTTCGAGCAGGAAGGAACAGAACAAAGCCAGAAAACACCTGCCAAGGAGTAGCCACACAGAGAACCTAACCAAGGACATCATCCAATCATCACTGCTCACCACACACTTGCCCAGGGACAAGTTCTCTTGCAAGACTCTGCACAGAGACACCTTCCTGAGCTCTTCCCCATCCTCATCTGGAGCCTTCCCAGTCAGGTCTCCCTCTTTTTTTTTCCCCAATGTCACAAACATCTCTTTGTCTTTCCTGAAAACACTTTGACAAAGGACATTTGGCACTGCCACAGCTCTGTCAGACCAGTGACTCAGACATTTTACATCCTACTAACACACTTGACTCATTTTTTTTTTTTTAATCCCCAAAACGATTTCTGATGGAAGAATTCTCAATTTGTAACACAAATTCCTACTAGTCCCCCAGCACTTTGTCCTGGGGGATTACACAGTTCCTCCAGTTTGAGAGGTGGTACTTGAGAACTTGATCTAGTTTCTATCTTCACAAAGCAAAGTAATTCTGAGCAATAGCTGAAGACCAAGAGAAATCCTGTTTTTCACTAGCACTGGCTGGGAAAATCATGGCCCTGCAGAAAAACAATATCTGTAATACCTGCTGGCCAGGAAACCACAGGGAAGATGAGAAGCCACAGCTTCAGCTGGGAAACACTGAGTCATTAGGATGACTACAACAAATACAAGTATTTTCTCATCAATTACCAGCACCTACAGTTTCTCAGTCACTACTGACTCACCATTTACAAAGGAGTTTCTGCACTTTTTCACTTGTACAGATCTCCACTGACGGGAAAGGTGCTTTCCTCAGCTGAAGCAGCTCTAAGATCAGAGGGACTACTTGAATTTACTCCAAGATTTCTGAAGAATCAGAGGCAGGCTGCCCAGCTGCTCGGTGCAAGCAACAGCAGTTTCCAGATTCAATCCTGCCATTCCCATCACTCCTGGGACTCTGAGGGGAGGTGAATGCCCCCAGCATTCATCTCAGGAGTGGCAGGTCTGCTGGCATTTGCTGCTCTGAAGAGCAATGAATATTTATGGCCGAAAGAATTCAATGCAAACTAATGAGTTTCCATAGGAGTAGCACCCAGGCCGGGATTAAATACAGCCATTAGATAAATTAAAAGCTTCTGCTGCTACTTTCACAATGTGCTCAGCACATTCCTTGCCCGGGTTATAAATGGAGCTACTAGATTTGTTTGAAGAGCTGGTGATTTACTCCAATGACAGCAATAACCTGGTGCTGGCCTCGTGCCATTGTGGGTCCCAGCACAAGAACAGGGGCAAACACCAGAGGGGGTGGGCTATGTGGCAAACACCAGAGGGGCTGGGCTATGTGCAAACACCAGAGGGGATGGGCTATGTGCTATGCTTGGCCAAGAAAAGATAAGGAAAAAAATCAGAAAAAAATGAGATCTAGGCTCTCCTCCTACCTACAGCTCCTGTTTGGGGCTGGGCTGGCTGCACTGGTTCTCAGTGTCCAAGGGGGTTGGAATCTCTCCAGAGGAGACTCCACAACCTCTCTGGGCAGCCTGGGACAGGCTCTGACATCCTCACACCAAAGAACTTTCTCCTCCTGGGTTCCAGTTGGTGCCCCTTGTCCTTCCACTGAGCACCACTGACAGGAATCCAGCCCCATTTCAATATTCTGGATTGACACCTGAACAGACACTGTTGGTTTCACTTTTGGAGAATGCCAGTCTGGTAATTTGGAAGTTCTGGTGCCAAACAGGACATTCAGCACAACTAAACATCCAGAAGGAGGGCACCAGGCCTGGAGCTGTGGGCAGAGCCAAAGGCATCACCCCCCAGAAGCTGGCAGCAGAACAAAGCTGCTGCTGCTCACGATTCCAGGTTGACTCACCACGAAGGAGAAGTTGTGTTCCACAGCGTGGGCACCACAAACATGACTCCAGAGTTTGTACCTGCTGTGAACCTTCATTCAGCTCTTTGGAAACAACTTCCCAGAAACAACCAACGGTGGGAAAAAGTTCCCTGGTGCCTGAGCTCTATCAAAGGCAGAACATCCCAACAGTGGGAAAACAAGGTGGAATTTTATACCATTTAAATTTATTATTGAATACCCGGGGTGTTGTCCTGCATTGCCTTGGTTTGGTTTGCAATTAGATTGTGAAATATATTCTGATTTCTAGCCATGCATTTTGTTTTCCTGGATGCTGTTGGTTCTGTTGTAGCCACAGCTTTCTTGTCACAATTTTCCTGCTCTTATTGGCTGAGAGAATAAAACACATTGAACAGCAGTGCACAGGCCAGAGAAGCAGGAGGAATATCCCCTAAACAAACCCTCTGCAGTAGTGTTACCTCCCCTCCACCTTTTTCCCCTTGCAGAGGACACAAGATGCCCAGAGATGCCAAGATCTCCCATTTTTTTCTGCCCTGGTGGATGCAAAACCAACCTGGGCACCTTCCTTCCCCTCACCTGGTTCAGGGTCAATATTCACTCACTTACTTTGGTAGAGTTTTCAAGTGATTTTCTCTTAACTCCAGAATTCTCAATTTGACAAGCCTAGGGAGAGGGCAAGAAAGAACTGGTTCATTCCACAAAACAACAAAAAAAAGGAAATCAGGAAAAAAACTAATTTGAGGAAATTCTGTAACCCCAGCAAGGATTTTCTCCACTAACCCTCTGTCTCCTGAGCTGTCTGCCCAAGTGCACGAGCCAAGGGCAGGGAATTGGCCATTCCCTCAGCAGAGGAGCCTCTGATTCTGCTGCCTGCTTCAGCTAGCTGTGCTAACTTTGCTTTCCACCCCCCTCTGCTCTGTCCTTATCTAACACTTTTTTGGCTCTGTTTCTGCTGTGCTTATTTTTACCCTCTCTCTGCATCCTTTCTGCTCTGCTGTCTTTTGAATCCTGTTCTGGCTTTCACATTTTTCCTTGGGTTACCCCACCACGCTCAAGTCACTTCTTTCTTCCCTTCTGACTCACACCACGTTTCCCTGGGGTTCATTTTCAACAGGCACAGACCACGCTGTTATTTTCTGCCCTTGCCACAGCTGAGTAACAGATCTGAGTGAGGACAGGTCTCTGCTTCAGCTTCTGGTCCTCCTCACCCCCCTGTGCCACCCAACTGCATCTCTCCATCACACGAGTGCTGCTGACACAAATTCCCCTCTAACAACCACCATCCATCAAACGGGGCTGAAAAGTCAACATCTCTTTGATTTTTTGCTTTGCTTTGTGTTGCTTGGTTGGTTTTTTTTGGTGTGGGTTTTGCTTTGTTTTAAGAAAAAAGAATATGGCTTTAAAATGGTCCCTAGATCAGGTTCATGAGAGAGGAAAGTGCTGTGATGACTAATTCTTACCTTCCAAAGTTAGCTGGAAGAAACTCCAAAAAGGCATCATTTAGATAGAGCTGGGTCAAATTTAGAAGCTGTGTGAAGCCATCTGGCAGCCTGAAAAAAACAGTTAAAAGCTTAATGCTCACACCGAAGTTGCTATGGAAATAATAACAACATATTTTTAGAAAGAGAGAGGTGACTTTTCCCTCTCACCTTCTTGCCCTACCCAAATTCCCAAGGAGAACTTGTTACAGACAGCACTGGGGGCTCTGTTCACCTTTTCTGCCTTGCTAGAGCCACCACAAATGCAAATGGCTGCAACAGTCAAGTTACAGGAGACTTTTCCCCTTCCTAGATGAGGGTTTAAGCCAAAGGTGGGTGGTTTCTCTCTTTTCCCTCTTTTTCTCTTTCTTTTCCCCCTTTTTCTCTTTCTTTTCCCCCTTTTTCTCTTTCTTTTCCCTCTTTTTCTCTTTCTTTTCCCTCTTTTTCTCTTTCTTTTCCCTCTTTTTCTTTTCCCCCTTTTTCTCTCTTTTTATCTTTCCTTTCTCTCTTTTTCTCTGTTATCTTTTTCTTTTCTCTCTCCCCTTTTTCTCTGTTATCTTTTTCTTTTCTCTTTCATCTCTTTTCTCTCCTTTCTCTCCTTTCTCTCTCATGTTTTCATGGTAAATTTCACTCTTCCACCTCCTCCACTCCACATTATAAATCACAGGACGACACCACAGATTTTTTGGTTACTACTCTCTCAAATCTTTGGAAGGCAGGAGGGTGTCCAAAGCCCCAAGGAAGAGCTGAGGGTGGCAGGGCAACACTTCACCCAGCCCTGGGCACGGCTGGTGCCACCCACCCCCCAACCCAGCCACTGGAAATGCCCAGGCAGCCAGCTCAGTGCCTGGCACAAAACCCTTCCATTCCCCTTCACTGTCAGCAAACGTGCTGCTCTTGCAGTACACAAACACCAGCCACTGATACTCACTTAGAGACGGGATTGACACTGGCTTCAATAATTGTTAAACACTTACAACATTTAATATTCTCTGGAAAATCTTGAATTCCTAAAGAAAGATATTGAAAGGGTTATTACACACAAAAATCTTCAGCTTGTTTTGCTCATAAGCGAGGTCATCTGGCATTTTCAGATCAGATTTAAGCTCCAAGGGGCAGAACAGGTCTGTTTTAGCATTGGAGTCTACCAGGTGAGACTCAGGCAGTAAATAAATGCACTGGCACAGATAACCTGGCTCATACTGAAACCATTATGCTAATGCTTGACTTACATAATCTCCTAGAGTTAAACAGTGACATCATTTGTACTGATGTCTGTGCTTTCCATTTCTTCCCAAACTGCTTATCTTCCTCTCCTCTGCCTCCCTCTCTTCTCAGGAGAGCCCACATAGAATCCTGACACTCTCCAGCTGATAAGGAAATTTTCACAACTTTCTAGAGTGCCTAAGCCTCATTTCCAAGACAAAGACACTTGAGCTCAGACCTGCAAAGGTTTTTAGACCCATCAATATGTAAATGCACGTTTGGAAACACATCAGCAAACTACTGGCTGTGCAAATCCTGGTCCTCGTTTGCCTGCAGCTTTAGATGCTCAAATGCAGGAGCCCAGTGAGCACCAAGGCACTGTGGACAGTGGAATCATTCCCAAGTACAGTGAAAATGGGGCTGCTGCTCACATTTCCAATGTCCAGCAATCACAGGCCACCACAGAATGCTGTGTAAAGCAAACTCTTGCTATACAGAGAAGTAAAGGAGGCAGGTATCTACCCAGAGGTCTCAAAAGTTCCAGAGAGGAACACAGCACGTTAGCTAGAAAAAGAGCATTTTTCCTACAACATGAGTTCATTAACCATTAGAAAAGAAAAACTTCACTGTTCAAATTCATTACAGTGCTTTAAAATACTTAGAGGTTTTTTTCTCTTACCATTTTTACTGATATCAAGTTCTCTGAGATTAACTAAGCTAGCAATAGTGGTTGGCAGGCTGGAAAGGTCATTGTCTGGTATACTCAGTTTTCGTAAAGCTTGACAGCTGAACAGTTGCTGAAACATAAAAAGAGACTTTACAGCATTGCAGGAAAAATAAAATATCCGTTGGGGATCATTATTTAGACACAGAAGCAACAAAGACCACAACACAAAACTTTGTCGTGTAAGAATTCCACCATCAAAAGTGACTTTGAAAAGCCACTGCTTGAGGAGAGGCTCCTGCAGGCTGCTCAGCACCACAGCACAGTAACCACAACTCCTCTTTGGCAGCTGGGATGGTCCAAAGGAGCTTTCTGTCACTAACTGCACACTCACAGCGATGGGTATTTTGTAGGTAGGTGGTATTTAGCTCCCTCACAACAACTGGAATGTTTCTGTGGCTCGTGGCAAATTAAATCTTCAATTTCACCATGGAATTTTCATGAAAGCAACAAATCCACTCAGAAGGAGAAGCCTCCCACCTCAATCTCCTCCAACTGGCACCAAACACCAGAGGGTCTTTTTACTGGAAAACACTTCCCAAACTGCCTTTGGACTGACAGGTTTTTCAGTTTAAATTAAAGGAACAAGCAGCACAATCACTGTGCACACAGAGCAAAACTGGGTTACAAGCTTCTGCTTGTAATAAAGGGAAATATCTCCCCAGAGGCTGAGGAATTCCTCTGCAATGCATCTGAGAGCACCTACATTTTCTTTTTCCAGGGAAGCACATCATTCTGGACAAGGCTGGGAGGTGCTTTAATTACCAGTGTGGGAGCAGGAGGAGAGCACAGCGAGGGCAGAGCAGGGAACCTCCAGAACTGTCCAAACCATGCTGGAAAATTAAATTCCTGGTGCACCTTCCCAGCCATCCCCCTGGAGAACTTTTATTTGAAAAGCCAAGGAAAGCCTGGAACTTAAAGTTCTGACAATATCTGAACAGCTGCAAGGCTTTTGAACTGGTGAATGAGGTGCAATAAACCTTGTTCCCTCTGCGGGGACTTTAGCTGAGCTGCTCTATCAGAGGAGTGGGAATAGAGGGGTGTAGGCACCATATTTTTTATTATAACTGCATTTATCCAAGGCTTTTTTCTCAGTTTCCAGTACTTTATTATTATTTTATTTATTAAATGTTTAAATAATTATATATATAATTTTTTTTTCATTGGTAGATTTAGCACAAGGACCCAATCTCTTTAATGGAAACCAGAACTTTGATAAATGCAGTGAAAAATAGTTATCTTATAATTCCTACCCATCCATGTGAGCTGAACATTAGTGAGTATCATTTATATACATAGAATCTACTTCAAGATATTATTTATATACTTGCAAGTGACCCCAAACAAAGACAGCAAAACCCCCCAGTTGAATGACACTTCAGATACTCTGCAGGATGAGTTTCAGTCGCAGAATTAAAATATATGAGCTTAACAATATATGATTATCAAAAGAGAAATAGTCCTGAAGGAATTAATTAGCAATAAAGTGGCCTCCCTCACAACTCATTTCATATTTTTGGGTATGGACAGATAAAATACCTGCTTCTCAACAGGGGAGAGAGGGCTTTTCTCCATATCATTTTTTCTATGACACTTAAATGACTGTAGCTACCCTGTCTCACCACCTGTAAAGAATTTCTTGATGGAGTGAGTAATCTTTAAGCAATGAACCATTATATCTGAATAAAGGAACTCCATGTAATGGAAAAAAAAAAGTTTCCTACATTTGTGAATAGAATTTCTATCAAGCCTCTCTGCAGTAAGATGTAGAGAGATGATGAAGAATGGATTACAGTGGAACAGTGTTTAAAGAAAGACTTGATGACTGGTGAGAAGAATTCAGTTAAGGACTGGATTACATTACTACATGCTTCATTACATAGCTAGAGCCTCCTATTAATTGTTTTTTTCCACTACCTTGCTTTCTTTTGTTTCCAGAACTCTTGTTAGAGGAACTTAATTCCTTACAGTAAACATTAACCAACAGAAGGACAGCCTTGGAGGTGCTGTGAAGCAAGTTCTATGAAGGATAACTTGAGTAATCACAGGGTAAATGAGATAACCTGAGTAATCTCACTGGTGAAAATATAAAAAATAAATAAAAAATATATATTTATATTCTTCTTCTGAATTTCTCTGGATTTCCCAACCCAGGGCTGCCATGCCACGAAGCAAGCAGAGCTGGCTGGCCCTGCTCCTCCCCATGCTGAGCCATTGCAGGAGGGTGGCTCTGCTCTTCAAAATGAATGTATAAAGGGCAGCTGAATCTCTAGAGCTACTCAGCAGGACTATCCCCAGCAAGAAAGCCTCGTGGAGAGGAGCAAGGGCTGTGCCAGAGCAGAGGGGAGAGGAGCAAGGGCTGTGCCAGAGCAGAGGGGACACACGCGACGTGCCCAGCACGCGGCGCTGAGCTCCGGGCGACGGGCAGAGCCCCCATTACCTTGGGCAGCTCTTCGATCTGGTTGGCATCCAGGTAAAGCTCCTCTAAGGTCCTCTCGAAGTTGAACACCTCCTTTGGCACCTGCTGCAGGCCACAGTGGGAGTAATCCAGCACAGACACGATCTCCTCCTCGCCGCGGAAACACCGGCACGGCACCAAGCGGCCGATGAGCTTCCGTTTGGTTGTCATCTCCAAACAGCATACTGAGGGGAAAGGGGGGGAAAAAACACAGTGGTTGGAAAGCAGCAGCACTCCAGGGGCTGTTGTGTTTAGAATGATTATCAGGATTGCAGTCTATTAAGCTGAGGTTTCCTCGAGGGATGCGCGCAGCCCGCGCTCGGAATTCTTGAGGAAAAGAGAGAATTTCCAGTGTAGCTCCAGCTCAGCACATCCACCCTGCCACAGGAGGCAACCAAACACACCCACTGCCTTCTTCACTGGGGAAAATGGTCTGTGTGAATCCTACACCAATGAACCAGGCAAAAGCCAGAGGTTTGTCACCACGGTTGGTCCCCCGCTGATGAAAGCTGAACCTTCAACTCCCCTTTTTTAAACCACTTACAAGGGTTTGAGTCACACTCAGGCACAAAATTAGTCCCAGTAAAGCAAAATAGAGCTCATCTTGCACACAGGATGCCAGTGAAAATGCAACTGTATGTTCATACAAAGTATCAGTGGAGATAATCTGTAATGCTTAAGCTCTTATCTGAAATATGAACTGAAAATATATATATAATTGGTCAGATAATGCTCCATTCATGGATCTCTGTGAGGTTTTTTTAGCATGTAATACATCAAAATACTTCCTGTGAACTCGGATTCCAAATGCTCTGTAATAAGAAAGGTGCTTGAACCTGAGTTATGGTGCATTGCTAAGACTTTGAGACTGCTGCTTTGGAAGAGTGGCCATGGAATAGCATGAACTTCAAAGTATTTTGATTAAAAGTGGGTTTGTGTGTGCCCGGAGCCTGCTCTACTACTTACCCTTTGTGATGAAAAAGAAAACAACTACATTGCAGAAAAAAACTGTAAAAAAAAGAGAAAAAATCCCCCAGGATTTGTTCTTTGCACTGGTCTGAGAAGCACCAGCACACAATGAAAGGACCTGTGGTACAACTGACAGCAGTAAAATGTAATGCCCTGTGGGCTAATGCTAATTAAACCCTTGATTAATTTCAGTTTTATTCATCCCTACCCTGGACTAATTCGGCTTTGATAATTTTTTTTCTGATTCTGGAAATTTCTCAACACCTTAAGAAATAACTGATGCTCTTACACATCATGGCAAACTGCAACAGAACAGTTTTCAGCATTCAGAAAACAAACAGAATGAAAAACAAACTTATTTTTCCCCACAAGAGCTTAAAAACGCTACAATCTGCTTTCTGAATGTTTTGGAAAAAAAAGATATTCTTTCTTGAATGACGTTCAAGAAACTATGTAAGAGCATAAATACGAACTGCTATTTATCAGCTACATGCAAAAATCTCATTATCTTTATCTGCAGTTTATTTTCTTATAAAGAAAATCCTTCCTCTAAGAAAGACTGCAGTTTACAGAATCGAGTTACAATAAAATCTAATCTCTTCTCAATTAATGCATTTTTTGTGCAGCAAACCCACTAATCCCTGCTCCTCAGTAACCACCAGAGATGCCTCCCTTACCCATTAAAAGACAGAGAGACCTGCTGACAGTTAGAGATGGAACAAAACAGCTCCACAAACTTCAAAACTTCAGGTATCTTGAAAGAACAGGACAGGCAGCAATTTTTTTTGGTCAAAAGACAAGATGGAAGAATTTCTTTTTTATCTCAGTAGCTTTCTCCTGAGCAGTGGGCTACACACGATCAGATAGAGCCATTTCCCTTTCTTCCCTCCCAGAGTAATTAAACATTTGTTAAAAGAATCACAACTACAAAATGCCAAATCTCTCTGAAAACATTTTTATCCGATGGGTTTATTTTTACCCCCAAATATGCAAAGTATTCTCTTCAATGTGCTTTACTCTCCATTAACAGTGTTAACAAACCAGTGAGGACGAGGAGCAAGTGGCAATGACTGGGCAAACAATTTGAAAAGGTTGTGACTAAAACTGCCTCTGGAATCCACTCCTTCCTGAAAGTGCATTTCAAATCAGATACCCAAGTACCATATTTGCAAGATCTGACTGCAATTATCAACCTCCCAGCAGAGCAGGGTGCTCAGAGCCCCATCCAGCCTGGATCTGAGCACACCCAGGGCTGGAGCATCCACAGCTTCCCTGGGCAGCCTGGGCCTACTGGGTCAAGGGAGGACTCATTCTGCTTCCACAAGGAAACCAGCTCCTGAAATGATGGATGCTACTGAATTCCAGGCAGTTCTTTCTTTATAACCCTTCATTTCAAAATCAACCTGGACTTCCCAGCAGTTAAACTTAATTTTGCAATGGTCGCCTGTGGAAGATGGAGATTTGCCCAGACACACAAGGAGCAGGTGTCCCTTCCCCAGCACTGTGCTGAAAGGACAGTCTGAGTGAAAACAGATGTGGCATCATGGGGACAATGGCAGGACACTTTTATTGCCCTGCCCTGCCAGGACAGATTATCTGCACACAGCCTGGGGCTCTGGTGCTGTGAGAAACTCCCCAACCTGCCTCTGCGCAACTGGCAGCATCAAGCAGCTTTTTAGCATCTCTTTTTCGACAGAGTTTAAACACAGATTCCATTTTCCTACCCAACAAGTTTTTGATGTAACACTTAATTTGATTATTCCCATCTCGGGGAGGTCCCAGAGCCCACGTCAGAGTTCCCACGGGCAGTGAGAACATGGGACCAGCCTGTGCTGCCTGACAGCATCACACTCCAAACTGCTCATTCTCTTCAGGTTTCATTCAGAAAACTGCAAGGAATGGCCAAGTTTGAGCTGTCTGGTAGTGCTAGAAAGCTGCTGAGAAATCCTGAAAATGAAGAGCTTGGAAGTCAGAGGGAGAGCACCACGAGGCTGCAGTGAGTAATAACAGCAGCACTTGCCAGAGGCTTCAGAAAATATTAATTATATTCCAAGCAGCAGACAATTCGCTTCGCTGCTTTCTTTGTCATACATCACAGATAAGTGATGATTTTCCTGTTCCTTTTTTCTTTCTCCTATTATCAGCATAATCAACAACATTAATATGCTAATGTGTTGGCTCTGTGCAGCCAGTGCCACCATCGCGCTCAGAGATCACAAATCCATCAATCCCTCAACTGCTGCCTTCCCAGGGGTGTCCCAGGGGTGTCCCAGGGGTCTCCCACCCCTCCAGGAGTGCTGGCAGCACAGAGCAGCTCCTGCAGGCTCCCAGGCAGTTCCAGGTCCCCCAGCACCCTCAGCTTGCCTCCAAGCCCTGGCTGTGGGGATGGACACCAAGCTCTGCAGCTGCTCTTTCACCCCCTGATATCTCACCCCTCTTGAGAACACATCTTGCTGTGCTAGTGCCACCTTTTTCTTCATCACACCCCTGTGAAGACTCTGCTGAGGGTGAGCTGGGGGTTGGAACCACATGATGATCTTCAAGGTTCCTTCCCATTCTATGATTCAACGCTATGGTTGCTATTAAAAATAAAACCAACCTTTTAATCTCCTTCAGCTAAAGCCCTTCTCCTCACCAATATTCCCCCAGCACTGGCCAGACATCCCCTTTTGTTTTCTCTCCCATCCTTTCATCAATTCTGTGTGCTCTGCAGATGACTCCCATTGTGCCCACTGAAATTACTGGGCAACTTCAAAGCTCTCAGAGCCATCTTCATTTCCAGAAGATATTTCAATGAGAAACACAGCACTGCTGATACTCTAGACAGAAAATCTGCACATATGAGCTGTGTGCTCTCCATCCAGCTCGTGGTGGTAAATATGCTGCTCACCTTTGCATTGGATGCATCTGTGTGGGCATCAGCTCAGCACTCTCTGCCTTGAAACTCCCTGAGTTTCCACTCTGCTATTTCTTTGCTTACTCAGACGTACAGCTCCCAATCCCTTCCTTTGCTAGTGTTTACTCTGGTCAAGACTTGTAGTCTGTAGCCATAATGCATATTATGGAGAGGAGAATTGGGGTTATGTAAGCTCTTGCATCAGCACCAACTGCTATTTTCCATATTTCCTAACTCAAGAAGAAGTTCTGATGAAAGGTAATCTGCTTATTCATTGCCTGACAATCAGCATCTCTCCTCCTCAAGACTCCACATCATCTATACAAAGTGCCTTTTTCCCCTGAATGCATCCAGATGGGAAGCTGTGTTCATGGCTCTACAGAAGGGAGTGGAACAGTGGGGCAGGGTCTGGAGCAGAGTGTGGGGAGGAGCAGCTGAGGGACCTGGGCTGGTGGAGCCTGGAGAGAAGGAGGCTCGGGGGAGACCTTGTGGCTCTGATGGGAGGGTCGACCCAGGGGGGGTCAGGATCTGCTCCCAGGGGACAGGACAAGAGGAACTCTGTCCTCACAGTGACTCCAGCTCAGCAATACACTCATTTTGCATGAGCAAAGATGAAGAAACAACAGTTCTAGAGACAACATCCCAGCAGCAGAATTATCAGGATGCTTCCAAAGAGGAGTCTGGAAACTGGGAAATTCACATTTCAACTCATCTCTTTGATGGGTTTCAGCTTTTACTAGAAGTTAATATTTTCATTTAACAGATTATCTGCTATGAAATTTAGTATGAAATGTGCTTTATTTCTCACTTTATGGTGTAATGAATTTTGCTGCCCATCTGACAGCTAGAGCTGCTTTCCAGAGCAGCACTACAGAAAACATGATTCACCTGCTGAATGCATCAACTACACAAATTGTTATTTAAACAGCAGCTCTAAAACTCCAATTATTCTGCGTTTCTTCCACGGAGGGGAACAGGATGGTGCAGAATCCCCAACGACTTCCCACTGGAAATCCCTGGACATCCCTCTAGTCCATCAGCTCCTCTCCTCTGTTACTCTGCCCTCCTTCCCTGCCCTTCCCAGCCCTCCCTGGTTGTTCCCAGGCTGTGACAAACCCACCTGGCTGCATAAATCACATTATCCACCTGCAAAGCCTGAGCCTGGGCATCAGCATGGCACTGCAAGTGACATCTTCAAAACATAATTCCTGCAAGCATCCAAGAAAACGGGTTGCTTGGATGTGAGAATGAAGTTTTACACCTAAGCAGACATTTATCTTTATAAATACCTCACCCCTGAGCCCATCTCTGCACTTCAGTGTCTCCAGTACCTGCCACGCTTCTCTCTTGCATGTTTTTAGCCAGAAATAAAATCCACATTTTTCCCTTTCCTCTCATAAGGAAAGATGTGGACCAATGCAAAAATTGGCTCTTGGAAGAAGTGAAATATGCCACAGCAAACCTGCCTACTGCTCCTTCCATGAGCAAACACCCCTTTATGAAACACACACAGAGAATATTGAAGGCTCAGCGAGGGCACCACCAGGAATGGGATGATTTCCAACATCATGTTTGCCTGCCCTGCCCTCAGAGAGCACAGGAACGTTCTCATCATGGAATGTAGTACTGGGAAATGGGCTCCTGCAGCTTGATTTCACCTCCCTGAGGAAATTTGTGGGTGGCATATTCTCACTTTCCTCCAGTAGCCCAGATTTTTACACTGAAATGCATTTTAATGGCAGCTTTCTCTGCTTGTGCTTTAAAGATGTGTGGCCAGTGTCAGTTGTCCCACCATCCTGAGATGCCCCAGAGCTGCCCCAGAGCAAAAAACATAATTTTGCTGGAAGTCCTTGGCTTTATAAATCTAAAAAAGAAAAAAACACCTTACCTGGACTATTTTCCTTCAAAGTTCTCAGAGGACAATACACAGGACCTTTGCTTGCCTGGCACGAACAGCTCTGGTTTGAACAATATATTTTAATAAGTAAATTCAGGAGTTTGTGGGAATCAGCTCCAGGTCCAAGAGCCTTAGCAGCCTAGCCCAGCCCCTCTCAGGACCATGCAGACGATGCTCAGTCAGATGCTAGAGAGCAAATCTCTGCTTTGGTGTTTGAGGGGGAGGTGTCACCTGCTAGGATGGGTGCTGGGTGATGTTCCAGCTCCTGCCTCTTCTCTTCAACCAACAGCATGCAGCAGTGCTCTGCTCACTGTGTGCACAACACAACCTTCCCACTACCAACAGCCTCACAAGCCCCACGTGCTCAGCCTGTGCCTGGAGCAGCTTCACCCCATCCATCCCTGCCCACAGAAACCACAGCAGTGGGCAGATTGCTGCACCCCACCATGGGCAACCCAGGGCACTCAAAAAAGGGCATCTGCAAAGCTATTTCCAAGGGTTTCCATCAGCAGAGGGCTCCAGAACTACATCCTCTTAAATATCGTGTTGCCTCCCGTGATTAATCTGTCCCATTTTTTTTTTTTAGTCAATTAACATGCTGTTCTTATGGTACAAATGTTCTCTCAAAAAAAAAAATTCTCACAGCTGAGCTGTCAAACACTGAAATTCAGTACATTGGAATGTCAGGTTTTTAACAAAGTCCCGGAGTTTGTAAAGTATAATCAGAACTTTAATGCCCAATTATGCAATCTTAGCAAGGGCTTGCTGAATTTTATCACTTTCTGTGAAAACTGGGGTTGTCAGCCAGAGCCACAGCAACGTGGAGCACACTGGGGGAACACGGGGGCTCAGTCCTCAGCAGGGGGTCAGCAGAAAGCACAGGGGTGGACACAGCAGCCCTGGAGATGTGAGCACTGGGGCACATCCAGCAGCACTGATTTTATTGGTTTTTTTCAGTGTTTCCTTCACTCACAGACATTTTGGTGACCATCATTCAGTCACTAACTGTTCCCTGGTACCTGAGGTCTCTCCTTGGCTCAGCTGCTGCTCAGCAGCCACTCCTCCTCACTCAAGCAGAAGCATCAAGGCTTTTCTTGAAGGTTTTAGGAATTTATCTCCATAGTTCATGATTTCAGGGGTTTATTTCAATTGCAGTGATCCCGCTGAGTCTCCTCCTGCACGGAGAGAGCTTCTCCAGAGGCTCAGCAGAGCACAGTCCAGAGCCCACCCAAGTGTCCTGCATCTGACTGTTCCCTGACTCACCAGCACACTTCAGTGCCACCCTGTATAGCAATAATTCATAATTCAACACTGAAAGAGGCTTTGTTGCTTTTCAGTCCCTATCTGTGTGGATTCCCTCTGTGAGGCCCAAGAAACAGGGCAAAACACAGAGAGATGCCCTGAAAAATGTACAATGATGTGCCTAGTTCTGGGTGATCACCAACCAACACTGCACATACAGAAAAGAAAGGAGAAATCAGCAATGCTAGCACCCAGTTGTGTACATTCCTTCTTCCTTTTCAGTTCTACAATGGTAAAATAAAAATACAATCACTCCGTGGCTTAAAAAAGGCAAACCCCATCCTCTCAGGACTTCATGTAAAAGAACCAAAATCAATTGCCTCACAAACGAGTTATTTCATTCCATCTCTGAGTGGTGAGCAAGGGGATCTGCAAACCACCATCAGAAGACATGAGGGAATGAGACAACACCAGCAGAGTCATTCTTGCTGAAGGCAAGAGTGGCTTTGGACATAAAGAACAGCATTTAGCTGTCACTGCTGCAAGGACTTGCCATACACTGCATTTCCAACAGGCAGCTCCATTGCTTTTGACAGCTTTACACAGTGTTGTCAGGCAGGGGAAGAACTCACAGAAAACTCTTCTGCAGAAGACACTGCAAAAGCCAAGAAAAAAAAATCACTTTGCAGGCTGAAGCTCCAGAGCCAGTTTCTCAGCCTCAGCTTTTTTTGGGGAGGTTCACAGAACTGCAAACTGGATAAAAATAGTCATTATTAAAAAAAACAAACGACTGAATATCAGTGTGCTCAGACTGACAGCTGCCTGCTGGAAATAAATCTATCAATCTGAAAGTGAGGACAGCCAAGATGCTGTGGGAATGAGATCAGGACACTGCCCGTTCGGTTCAGGGAGGGGAAAAATAGTGAGTGGGATATGAAATAATCTGGAAAAGTGTGAAAATTCAGCAGTAGTCAAGATGCTGAGAGAGAAGAGAGGTAGGAACAGGCAGAGGTAGCCAGAACCAGAAGAGAAGCTGTGGGGAAAGCACTTGGACAATACAGAGAAACAATAAACTGTAAATGCAAGGGAATTCAGTGGCTGCTCCAGCCGTGACCCCTCTGATCTCAGAGCAGCACCTCAGAGCTCTCTGCTCCCCAAGAGGTGATGGCAGGGCTAGGGAGCAGCACTGTGAGTGCCACTCAACAGCAACATCTGAATCTCAGCCTGAATGAGGAAAAAAATACACATTTGGAACAGCTTGGAATGAATCCCATCCCTCCCTCCCACCGAGGAAAACAGATGGTATCAGAAAGATGAACAACATCCTCCCAGTCACTGCTGCTGCTCCTGAAGCACAAAACCAGGGAGGCAGGGGAGGGCAGGAGGGAGGGAATTGTCCTGCTGAGCTGAGCTGATGGCCACGGCCTTCAGCATCCCAGCTGCCCTGGCTGCATCCCCAGGGCTCTGGGCTCCTGGCTGCTCCCACTGCAATGCTCCTGCAGAAGTTCACTTTTCCTGAGCTTCACCCTGCTATTCATAACTGCCCTAAATTCACTCAGGGGCTATTTATAGCCAGGGCTGCTTTGCCAACAAGCTCATTAATAGGTATGAGCTCCAGAGAACAGACAGGGGTCTGACACGACGTGGAGGTGCAGGAGCAGCAGTGCAAATTGGTGAAGTCACCACAACCAGACTCATCCCTGCACAATCATTTCTGACCCTGCGGATGGTGCAAGTGAACCAAAGGTTCTCAAAGACTGTTATTTAACTTTCTAGGTTCTTTTACCTTGGTTAAAAGGGAGGTAGAGCAGGAAGGGGTCATGAAACAGCCTCTCTAGCAGCAGAATGTCACCATGTAGAGCACTCTTGGGGTCCCCCAGGCTGGCCAGGCATGGGGGTACAAAAATATCTGCATTATTGAGGAAAGGAAGAGAAGAACACCACCAGCAGCCTTGGCTGTGGTGCCCTGTGCATTACCAAACACAGATATAATCAGTATTTAACAGGCTTGCTGGTTGTCAGAAACCTGACAACTACCTTTGGAATTCTGAATGTGAAGCTGGTTGAAACCATACCTGTAGACAGCTATTTACACCACATTATGTAGTCAAGCTCTTCACTCTCCAAACCAAAGCTTGGAAACAAACAAAGATTTATTTTGGTACTGAAGAAAGAGCAAGCAGAAGCAGATTAATTCCAATATTCTGCAAGCTTTTGCCAAATTCTACAGAACAGACATTTCTGCTTATGCACCTGGCCTTATTTCTTTATTTAGCATTTAAAAAAATATTTAACAAATAAAAAGGCTGATTTTTTTCTTAATGTGTTTGCTGCAGGGAGAGCTATTTCAAAACCTAATGAAAAATAAGAGGAGAAAGTCTGCAGCTGTGCCACTGGTTTCTCATAAAGATGAAGATGAGTTTCTGGCTTCCCTAATTTCAGACCCTGGCATGCAAAGGTCCCTTCAGCAGCAGAGTGCAGCCCATTAGATCCCTGACCACTTCCCAGCTTTCAACAAACTGCTTGGAAGGTTGAAAAAGAAATCCTTTAATTATTTAAACCAGACAAGTCCCATGGAATTGGCTACTGGCTGTGAATACAAAAGACTGGCAGGGGTTTGGGGAGAAACAACATGGGAATGGCTGTGCAGACAGCAGCAGAATTCTCTCTGTGCCAAGGCTGGGCAGCAGGGGTGGGAGAATTTGGAACAGGGGGCAACATGCACCACCAGAGAGAAGCCTGAGAACTTCCCAAGGGATGAGGCTGGAAGTTGCTGGGAGGTTTGGGAGCATCAATTTGCCACAGATTTGTAAGGGAAAGATTTCCTTTTGTCTCTTTCTAGGGTAGGAAAGCAGAAGGGAAGATACTCTTTAGCTAACAAAGAACCTGTCTCCTGCCTTCAGCAGATGATCACAATAAACGTCAGGCTGATGGGGACAATTAAAGTTCCTGCTGCTTCAGAACAAATTGTTTCTCAAGTGACTTCTTTTTTTTTATTTTAGGGATTTTTTGCTTGAGGAAAGCCACTGGTTTACAGACACTTGTGACACATGCAAGCCTGCTGACACATCTGAGTGTGGCCTAACTGATGCACACAGCTCCCTGGCATCTTTGTCAAGAAAGTGGTACCAATATTTCCCTGCCTTGTGCACATGGGCAGCAGCTGAATTTTCACTATATTTCATCATCTTTTAAGCTGCTGCATTTGCACACAGGAAACCACAGAGAGCAGGCACTGCAAGTGCAGTGATAAACCTATTAAAGTCTGGTTTTTTCCTTTAGAACCAGAGCAGCCTGGCATTCTGCAGCACTTCATGGCACCCCAAGCAGCAGCAGGGCAGGAGGCAAACAGAGGATGCTTCTCTCTTCCTCTCCTCCACCTCCTGAAACCCTCCAGCAGTCAAAAACACATTTAAACTGGCCCAATTCCTCCCCCTCAGGGTCCAGGATCTGCCCTTCCCAAAGAGAAGCACCAGGCTCTGAGTGACTAAAGGTGACTCAGCACCAGCACCTCAGCTCTTCAGGCTCAAATGGAATCCAGGCTGGAATTCTGCAGGCAAATATTTACTTTTGCAAGTAGATAAACATCTACTTTTAAAAGTATATTTACATATGAATACATAGCCATAAAAAAGAACAGGCAAGTGCTCTAAATAACTCGGTCCCCCTTCTATTTAATTGTATTTCATTTCTTTGCTCTCTTAATTACTGGATGATGATTTTTTCCTGTGTCAGGATAATCCAAGGTGGGATTCCTGTCCCTGCAATGGAGCTGTAAATGTTCTGTATGTATCAGAACTGTGTGCACCCCAGTTCCCCACACCCAGCTGTCAAACACGCCCCTGTGCACACACAAAATCATTAGAGAACACCAATTAGCACCTCACACATCAGCATTTCATGAAAGCCAAGGCACAGAACACTGAGTTAATCCCAGTTCCAACCCCCAATTTCCAGTGCTCTGGAGGCCCCTGGAACTCAGCCCTGCTGCTCCAAGAGAAATCTCAGAGCTTCCAGCCCGATGCTGGGACCAAGCCTTGGTCTAAAAAAGGTTTTTAGTGCATTTTGCAGCATTTCCCCTCATCCCTGCTGCAGCAGTGCAGGGAATGGCCTGTCTTAGCATTGCCAGTCATGTAGAAAAATGAGCTAGTCAGGGAACTCATCAGAGGAGCAGATGTTTTTCACACCCATGTGCTAGCCTGCGATAGCATCCCCAGCCTACCCAGAATAGCTGCTCCTCCACTTTACTCACAAGGTGTCCAATATTTCCTGCTGCAGATTGTCAAGGTGGTGCAGCAGGAGAAAGTCTGACCAGGAACTTCAGGGGAAATGCATCCATTTGCCTGGTTTGAAGCTAAAATAAAATGAAACCAAGGTAATGTTTTGACTTCCACGTCTCTGACGCCGTCCAATAGTCCCAGATGACATCAGATGTTATTGTGAACTTTTACTGACAAGGAACATGCTAATTGAAACAAAAATCAGTCTGTTTCACAGGGGGGAGAAAAAAAAACAAATGAAATTCTGACATTTTCCCAATGACTTAGGAAAAAACTTCCATTTCTAAATTGTTCCTCCAAGTCATCTTGGCAATTTTCTCCTCAGGAGTGTGCATGTCATTCTGTTCTTTCTACAACAGACACAGATGCTGGCCAGGGAGGGATCCAGGCACTAAAAGCTGGGGGTCTGCCCCAGAAATGGGACATTCACAGGGACTGTCCATCGTGCCCAGGCCTCTGAAATGCAGCATGACATGCTCCAGCTCTGGGGATGCAACAACCACCAGGGCTTCAGCTTCCCAGCCTCACTCCACATCCAGTTTAGGCTGCAGTGCTGTGAGTTTTTCTCTGTGTGTGCTGTACAGGACACAGGCAACCCTCCTCAGAGAGACAACCTCAGCATCACAGCTCTAGCTGGTGCCATAAATGGCTTTATCAGCAGCACAGACAGATAATCTACCTCAAAAATACAACTGAAATATGTGACTCATCCCCTGCTGCTTACATAAGACAGAACCTTTGTTCAAATGAGCATGCCTCTGAGGTTTTGAGCACCTAGCATCGTGAAAAATGAGATATATGAACCAAAGGGCTGCCTCAAAAATGCCATGCCAATGCCTTCAACCTGATCTGCAAATCAGCTCTTGGATCTGAACAACCACTGGCTTGTCATCCTCTTCTCTCAGCTCTCCACAGCCAGGAGAAAAAAAACCCACCCCTTTTAAGAATGAAAAAAACCTCCAACCATGGCAAAGAACTTTTTTTACTCAAAATATTATAGCAAATGCCTCATTCTGCAAGGATTAGAGCCTCAGTTAAATCTCTTGGTCATAACAGGAGTTTCCTCTCCTCAACAGCAGCAAAAATCACTTAATGATGGTGATGTCTTGGTGTCCACCACGGGAAAATCTCTGCTGCTGCTGTAATCTACAAGTTAATAAAAATAATTATTATTACCTAATAATACTAGATTAGATTGGGATTGGGATTAATTATTAATACCTAATCATTATTATTACCTAATAATACTAGATTATACTGGGAACCAGCTTCCCAAGCTGGAAGAAAAGTGTTCAGAACAACAAGGACCCATTCCCAGTGAGCAGCACAAGGCTGCAGAGATTCCAGACCTGCCTCTCCTTTGGCATTTCCACTCATTTATTGCCCACATGCCCAAGCAGCAGTTCAGAGTGTTCCCAGTGCTACTCCCACTGCACTGCACACTTGGACATCTGCTGCTGCTTCTCTGATGAGTTTCTGTGCAAGTAGAAAACAAACTGGAGATCCTGGATCCCCCCCTTGCCAAGCCATTCAGAGCATGGACACGAACCAAACCCCTGGGGCTCAATATCACAAGCATTAAAATCTGGGGAAATAGAAAATCTTTCCAACCAGAAATATTTCAAACTAGACAACATTTCAGAATTTAAAAACCCACTCTCAGAGGACAACCTCCAGTTTCTGCTGCTCCACCCCCAGCAGCTGGGAGGTTGATTTTATTTGGATTTTCAAGAAGTCTGTTCCTGGAAGGAAGCAGCAGAGGCTGAGGGTTGTCCCAGCCCTGCTCTGTGCTGCTCACACTTCACTTTCCAATTGTTTTCCAATTTACAGAGATCCCAGTTTGAACCCAGCAGGTCAGCATTGGCTTTAAGGGGCTGCATGGAATGAGACATTGCAGGGGGGTTGCACCCAGGCACCTCTGGGTTCACACATCCCCTCAACACTAAGCAGTCAGCTTCAAAATGCACCAAGCAAAAGGAAAATAACTTTAAAAAGAAAACAAGGAGGCTAAGATGTTGTCTCCAGAACAGGAGCTTCTTGCTGCCAATCATCTAACACAATCATCCCTCTTCATGAAAGGTTGATCATCTCATAAAATCAAATTTCTCTTTATAGCAGGGACGCTTCTGATACCTTGACACGTAGCGTGGATCAGGATGGGGAGAAGAGATTATTAAATACATTTAAGATTGAAAGATAAATTGTATTGATTCCCTTTTAGTGGCTCAATAGGAAGCTAAAAATAAAATTAAAAAAAAGCTGCCATAGACAAATTTACCAATAATATAATTTAGGATGAAATTAAATGACTGAGAAGGGGGGGGGGGGGAAGGAGTCAGTCTGCATCTTATGAAAACTCCTCTGTTAATTACTTTCCAGAAACTCTCTGTACACAATTCCATCAATACTGGCAGCAGCACCGTGGCACAGAAGTGCCAGACACCAACCCACACCCCCACTGCAGTCTGTGGGCAGAGGTGGAAAAGGCAGAGCACCCAGCACAAGAAATAAGAGAAGAAATCTCCTTTAGTGTGCAAGTTGGGGCAGAGGGAGCAGACAGCAGAGAGAGGGGGGGAGAAAGGGGCAATGCTCCCTAGCTGGGAAAATCACAGCCAAGGATTCAAAAGCCTCTGGTCTGGCTTCAGCCAAAGGCAAAAGCTGCACACACAAAAAAAAAAAAAAGAGAGAAAAATACAAAAGTTGGACTTGGAGAAACAAGTAGAACACCCAAAAAAAACCCCTCCAGCTCATTTTTTCCCAGTGAGAATAAAAGCTGTCTTCAGAGGAGGAACATTTCTCACAGGCAGAACAAGAAGCCATTGGGAAAGCTCCCCAGGGAGGTGCTGGAGTCCCCAGCCTTGGCCACCCTGAAGACTGAGGAGCTGGGCCAGCTTGTCTAGACCTCACTGGTGCCAAGGTGATGCTGGAGGGCCCTTCCAGCCTGGGCTGCTGGGATCCTGTGACTGCCACACCAGCTCTGCCCTGCCACAGCTCTCTTGGCCAAGCTGGAGGAGTGTTTGGATGGACACGAGGTGACCCTTTTGAACCTTTCCAGAGCAGACACCAGAATCTCTGTGTGTGCAACTTCCATCCCCTCCTCCAGACTCCCCTCAAACCCAATCTCCCCAGTAAACACTTTCTGGTGCTTCTGCAAGAGACTCTGCAGCCTTTGTTCCAATAAAAGACACCCCAAAACTTCTGCTCCAACTGCAATTCCACAGCCTGACCAGCTCTAGTTTCCAGGCAACCAGATCTCTCCCTGAAAGCCTCAGTGGGTTGTGGCTGGATGCACCTTCCCCAGAGAAAGGCAGGGCTCTCTGCTGAGCTGTCTACCCAATTCTGGGGGAAAAAAAAAAGAGGTTTTGGGGATGGGAAGGTGCCTGGAGCAGCCCCAGCCCCAGTCTGGAGAGCTCTGGCACTGAATGTCCAGATGGGATTGCAAGAGAAATACAGAATTCTCCCCAAATGAGGCTACTCCCTGGAGAGTGAATCCTCTTTATTTATTGTCTTGCATGATTTCATCTCATCCCTGGCAGCTGCGTGATGTGCAGCCCCCAGTACCAGTCACCCCCAGCCCCAGCCAGGACAAGAAAATACTGCAGAAAGTGGGGGAGAAAAATAAAAAGAAAGCCAACGTCAGAAATGTTTTTACTCATTATTTTTAGAATAAAGCCAGTAAGGAAGTAATGCTATTTAAAAGCCTTGCATTGAGGCTGTCCACATTCTACTACAGAGCAGCCTGGCTTTGAACAGCACCCCTGGGGAAAAGAGCTTTCAGAAAGGCTCTCAGACAATATTTATAGGTGCAGTAACAATAATATCTGAAAGCCTTTGAGCAGCAGTAGCTCTTGGCCAGTCCCCATTGTGAGGGCAGAATGGCACCAAGCAATGCCCCTGCGAGGCTGCCCACAAAATCTGCTTCCAAAGAAGCAGGAAAAAGCACTGCAAAGTTCAGAAATGCCCCAAATAGGCTGCCCTTACAACCTGAATTTTACCCATTTTTATGGCTCCAGTGGTTAACTGCAGGGTATTGGCCTTTTGGCCTGGGCTCCCTCTGAGGCACTCTGGAAAATCAAACTCTTCACAGCTCCAGCCCTGGGTGTGCTCAGCTCCAGGCTGGATGGGGCTCAGCACCCTGCTCTGCTGGGAGGTGCCCCTGCCATGGACCTGGATGAGCTTTGGGGTCCCAACCCAAACCAGTCTGTGATTTATGAGTCTCTAAACGTGAGAAGAGGACCTGGTTCCTTTCCAAATTACTGCCAAACTTCCACATTCCAGAGCAGACCCCTGCAGCACCACGATGCTCAAAACCACTGTAATGTTTACAGACAAAAAGTGATTTTTCACTGGTCCTCAGAAGCTGCTCTGATAGTAAAACTTGAAGCTCCAAAACACCCAAACAAATCAAGAACAGTAACGAGAGAAAATTCAGTCAGAAATAAGCACAGAAAAAAAATCAATGTTTCATCCAACCAACTTAGCAGCAACTAAAAGTGTGTGGATATCCTGGAAATTCTTCAGCCTGCTTAATGATGCATATTGAGACTGTGCTGGCTATAAAGCAACGAGGAACAGATGCAGCATCACAAATTCCTCCTCAGACGAGTAAACACCAGCTTCAGTGCAACAGGAAAGTTGTTCTGCCTTTCAATTTTCATTAAATTTTAATGGGGAAAAGGACACATTGTCTAAGATACATCAGCATTCTAAATATAGAGGTTTTTATCCCTCTGCTCCAGCTCCACCTGCACTGAGCTGAACTTCCTAAGGCCACTCTCACTTTGGCAGAGCCAAAAAGGAGGTGTCAAAAATGCATATTTGGAGGAAATAATTGCATTTAAAGCATTCTGAACGCTGAAGTGGTCTCAACTGTTGGAGCATGAGGCTAAATGAAATTTCACAGTCTGAATTTCATAAGCACCTGGCAAAATCCATCCTCTCCTGAAGACACAGAAGGCAGTTGTGAGAAGCCTGAAGCTACTACGAGCTCCTAATAAACATCTGGAGACTCAGACCCTCAAAGATTACAACTGGGGGGGAAAAATCAACCATAAAAACCCAATCCAAACACAAAAATCAACCCCCAAAAGCACAAACTCCCCAGAGACTGGTGCATGATCAAGGATAAAAACTAAATGTGAAAGGTTTTGTTTGACTAGGTTTCAGAGGTAGATCCAGGAGGGTCTACATGGACAGGATAAAGTGAGGTAAAGATTCCTCAGCTGAGTCAGAAAGGTGGAGACAAGAGCAGCAAAAAAAAGGCTCTGGAGGAGCTGGGAATTGCTGTAAAATGCTGAAGGATGAAAAGGACTCGAGCAAGGGGAAAGTGAAGGAGAATGTTGTGGGTTTCTTCAATGGTCATGAGGGAAATTGGAAATGGAGGGGAAAAAAAAAAGAAGCTTCCTCCAAAAATTAAGTTAAGCCCAAATCTAATAGGAGAGAAAATGACTGAAAAAAAAAAGGGAGCTGGCAGAGCTGATCCCCAGGAATGATTCACCCCACACTGAAGGCAGAGAAGAGACATAAAGAGAGCAAACCAGCCCGGCACAAAGCCCTGGGAAGGGCTCTCACTGTGGGAAATTAGAGGAACAGCTACTGAGCAAAATTAATCAGCACTTCTTCCAGATGATGGATGGTACCTAAAAGTGGGGAAAAAAAAAAAGGCACGAGGAAGAAACATGAATGAAAGGGGGGGTGTTGTGGCTGCAGATCTGCAGGGACCGAAGGCAAAGCACAGCAGCCAGAAAAACACATTTATTGTGCTTTTCCTGTTTCCTATTGCTGCTTACACCACTTCCACCAGCTGCCCTCAGTGATGTCATCACGTCCACCAGCAGAAAGGTCACTGCAAGGGATGGTGGATGACTCCTGAGATTATAACATCAAAAAAGGCAAAGCAAGAGAGGAGGAAGTGGAAGAACAGGCGACAAAGATGTCACTGGGCAGCCCTGCAGGGGAAGAAATTGTTCCTCAGCTCCAACCTCAACCTCTCCTGGGGCAGCTTGAGGCTGGTTCCTCTTGTCCTGTCCCTTGGGAGCAGAGCCTGACCCCCCTGGCTCCAGCCTCCTGCCAGGAGCTGCCAGAGCCAGGCCGTCTCCCCTAATACAACCTTATGCAACCACTTGCATGTTCAGCCAAAACACAGAGCTTGGGTTTGAAAAGCAAAGAGACAAGAAGTCTCAGAATTAGATATCTCATTAAAAAAAGCTCCTGCTACACTGCTGCTTCTGCACTGCCTCTCTCAGAGGATTCCTGCAGCAGCATCCCACCTCCACCCTTCCCAGCACCCCCAGGTCACCCCGAGGTGGGCTCCCTACAGCTGATGACCACAGAGCAGGAAAGCAGGCAGTCTGCAGCACACAGCTGTGCCATTCAACTTCTGCTATGAAATGACTAAAATAATCTCTCTGCACTTCCATTTGTGGCAGAAGCTACCCCATCACGCCGCCAGCCTCACTTTCCCCCCCTTGCTTTTAGGGTTTTTTTAATGATATAATTATCCTCTGGCCCTTTGCCTCTCTGGCACACGGACAAACCCTCCCCTGTGCAGAGGTTATTTACTGAAGCAGAACACACCTGAGTCGTTCAGATCAGGAGAGGGAACACAACCTCATGGCCACAGCATCTGCTGGAGCTCCTGGGAGAGGAGATTTGTGTCTGGGGGGGTGACACGTGGCAGGGGCAGCTGGCACTGCCCATCCCCTGGGTGCACCCAGCAGGGCACCCAGAGCAGGGCCCTGCAGGGCAGTGTCCAGGGGGGTTGGGATCTCTCCAGAGGAGACTCCACAACCTCTCTGGGCAGCCTGGGACAGGCTCTGACACCCTCACAAGAAAGAACTTTCCCCTCCTGGGTGCCAGTTGGCGCCCCTTGTGCTGCCCCTTAAGAACTAGGCCAGTATAGAGCACACCAGAAGATAGAAGCAGAAGACTTTTGTTTGCATATTTCAGTATCTCTGCTTGTATTTGATATCTTTATCTACATTTTCATGTTTCCATTTATATATTTATGGATGGCTTGGACATTTACATATTTATATGTCTATGTTTGTATTTTAGATATTTATGCATGCTTTGGACGTGTACATATTTATACGTCTGCGTTTATATTTACAAATGCCTGTATTTATATTTACAAGTGCCTATATTTATATTTAAGTACTCGTATATTACGTATTTATATTTACCTCCTCACAGGAATTGAGGCTGCAAGCAGAGGAATGGAAAGAGCAGAAGTTATTTTTGTAACTGAATGATGTCCAACGCTTCTTGCTGAAGAATGAAGAGATGGGGATAACTCTGTGTTCCTCTGCATGCTAGAAAACACAGAGCATCTCCAGAGGGCTCTGCTGGGAGTCTCTGGGACATGCTGGTGAGAGAACCTGCCTGCCACAGCACACAGGGGTGTCTGAGGGGGAAAAGCAAGGCCAGTGCAGCACACAAGCTGCCTGCCACCCGTTTAAATTCCAGCAAAAAGCTGTGTACAGGGCACAAAATGACCCCCACCACAGGCTCAGGAGCTCACTGGGTGCACAGCCCCTTTCTCCTGGCTGCTGCACAGCTCCAAGGGAGCATCCCAGATTCATCTGGCACAACACCATTCCACCCCAAGCTTATTTTACAAGCCAGCTTGATGGATGTTTCTTTAAGCACAGCTGAACAGCAGAACTCGAAACAAAAGGCTGAAAAGATTCCATTCAGCCAGACAAAATTCCCATGTACAGTGTATTAAACCAAAATATTTATCTGTAATTATTCCAATTAGTAACCTGTAGGAGCATCCTGAAGTTAGTTTCTCTTTGGGAGAGTCTCTGGGGGGTTATTTCAGCAGGAACCACCAGGACAGTGCAGGTCAAACTTCCCTGCACATTTCCATCTTATACTGGGCCTTCTTTTCTCTAATTTTTTAATTTAATTTAATTTTTTTAAGATTTTACCTGCACATATCTGACACCACAGCACGTCCCTGGCAGGCAGACCTGAGCAGACCAGCAGCTGCTCTAGCAAACAATGGAGAAAAGGGGATAATCTGAGCAGTTACAGCCCTGCCAGCCTGACACTGATCCTGCACGACCTAATGGAATAAGCAACACACAACATTATTTATAAAGAATTACAGCAGCTTAATCAAATTAATGCCAGCACACGTGTGGCTGGGAAAAAAAACCCCTCCCAGCATCAAAGCAGCCGAACGAAATTTCTTCTGATGGGATTACAGATCTGGGGGGATCAGAGCAGCTGTGGGAAGGCAGAGCCATTCAGCAGGCACTGCACTCACTGCTCTGCAGCTTCTGACAGCAATCAGCCTGTCAGAAATCAGCACACTGCATTCACTAGCCTCAGCATTCACTAGAGACTTTGGGAAAGGAGATTAATTGTCACTGGAGGAGGAGGAGGGTGGTTTTAATCCGGAGCCCAGGTCTGGGCTTTGGTTACTTTACTTCTTTTCCTGTAACTTCAGAAGATGGGAAATCACTTCTGTGCAAGGGAAATAAAAACTGCTGAGCAGGGCTGGTGGGACAGGACAAGGGGGGATGGTTTGAACTGGAAGACTGGAAATTAGAAGTTCTTTACTCAGGGTGGTGAGAGCCTGGCCCAGGCTGCCCAGGGATGGGAGCAAAGTGAACAAGAACACTCAAAGAAGCTTCAGACCCCTGGCTGATAATCACAGCCTTGCCCCTGAAAAAAAAAGTTTCCCTTGCAGTGGTGCTTCTTGTCCAGAAGGATGAAGGGCACAGTTATTGATGGCTTGCCTCTAGAATTCTTTTCAACTACATCTATTTTCCTTCCCCGGAGCCAGAGGAGATGCTGACACAATTCCAACCCTTTTTTCTTAGGGATTCATGAGCCAAAATAAATCCTATGTAGGTGAACAGGAGCTTTAATTAATCCACACTCTTATGATTAAGCAAACGTAACAAGTTAGATTTAAAACACTTAAAATGTAGAACTTCAAATGCTTCTTAATGGTGATTTCACTTTTCCTACTACCAAAACTGGGAAGTTTAAAGTTTAATACACAGCCCAAATGGAAGTTTAAGTTTTAAACACAGTCCAACTGGAAGTTATGGTGCAAACCATCAAACCAACAAAGCCTTTCAGGGACAGTGAGGATGGGTGGGAATTATTTCTCCTGTGGAATGCTTACATTAGCAAACACTGAGGGCCATAAGGAGTAACTGGTGCTCAGCTGATGGTGCCCAACCCGAGCTGTGCCAGCTGCTTTCTGCTCCCAGGGATGCCACGTGCTCAAAACAACCCCTGAAGCACCTACCTGCCCAAAAGGATCTTTGCAATTGGTGTTTTAAGGTGTTTGTCACAGTGGCAGAGCCAGTGAGGATCTCCTCTGCTCTTCGGGTAGGGAAGGCAGTGATGCTGTGCCAGGGTATTACTAACATATTACACCTAATTTTCCTCTGACAGGCACTGCCTTTAGCTGGGTGCAGAATAAAGCCCTGTGATGAATCTGTGCTGGATGTGGAGATGTTGGCAGCCACATTCAGGCCTCATGCAAGTCAATGCAAGTTTGAAGCATCTCAGGCAACCTTTGGAGCAGGATCCAGCTTGTGTTCGTGATGCTGCAAGCACAAAGTGACTCATAATTTCCTATCTTCTCCTCAGAGCCTTCAGAAAAAGAACTCAGCTATTTGGCAGCTCTCTTACAACCTTCAGGAACTGAGGCATCTCATGAACTTGCAAAAACAAACCAAAAAAGCCCAGAAAACCTGCAATAAACCAGATAGAAACCATGGCTGGACTTGCTTGCTATCTACACTTCATTAAACACACATTGCTAAAGGACTCCTAGAACTCCCAGGAAAAAAAA
>VYZU01087130.1:0-22948 GCA_013401355.1 Ceyx cyanopectus | reverse complement strand
GGTAGTTACAAAAATCCCTGTCTGGAATTCCCCTTTCAGTTTCAGTCCTTTCTTCACTTTCCATTGCTAAGAACTGCTGGAAAAGTGCTGCTAGGAGTGCTGTGGTGAATAAGCAACTGATTTTATAGCTCACAAAGAGCCTGAAAGGTTTGACTAGTTATAAAGAACAACTCATGGCAGAGTGCAGGTGGAAGAAAAGGTTAAAGTCAGGACACAGCAAGTGAAAAACAGGCTTCTTATGTTCTTCTCACCTGCAACCATAGGACAACATAGATTTGCAGGCAAAGGAAAATCACTTTTTGGTGCAGACACAACCCATGGGATGCTAGGACAGAGTTCAGCAGCTCAGAAACAGCCCCAGCAAAGCTTTCCATGGCAAAAACAAAACAACGACCAAGGGCAAAACAAACAAAAGCACCCAACCAGAAAACCACACAACCCACTCTCCAAATAAAAGCAAACAACCAAAAAACCACAAACAAGCTCTTGCAGCCTGTCCTGCAGATCCTCAGGCACGTTTCACATAGTTCAGCCCCAACAAGTGCTGTCCAGAATTCAAGGGCAGCTCTCCCAGTGTCACAAGAGATGATTTCAAAAGCTCAGGTAACACAACTCAAGGGTTTCAAGAGGTCTCAAAACCGAGTGAGGCTCTGTGTGAAGCAGAAAGAAACCAGCCCCTGGGCATAAGCAGCAGCATTTTGAAGTGCAGAGGAACTCCCAACACATGCCAGATGGACCTACACCTCCTGCTCCCACTGCCTCAGGGCTGGTGAGGCTGCAGTGTTCAAACCTACCTGGGCTGGAAACCCACTGCTGCAAACCAGTGGCCTTTTCAGCACATTCTTTTCAGCAAAGAAATGGCTTTTGAGCTTGTAGTTTATTTATCTAGAAGCTTTTGTTTCACTTTGACATCATCTGATAAAGGAAGAAGCTCAAAGTCACACCCAGTGATAGGCTCCAATTACTCTTCTTTCCCAGCCTGTGTCAATGCCAACTTTGTTCAGGCAGGAGGAGGGATTGCTGCTGGCAAGTCTCTGGCACACAGAGAGTGTTTCAGAAGAATCAGAGATTGAGTTTCACAGATAGTGACTCTTTCAGACTAGAGAACATCATTTAGAGCAGGAGGAGGTCAGATATGGTGATGCCCTAGGATAACACCAAGAAACACAAGCAGCTTTCCTGGTACCACTGCTGGGGGAGCAGGTTAGGGATCAGGTGGCTGCTTTTTCTTCAGCACAGACCTTGAAAGAGAAGTCAAGCAGATCAGTTGCTAAATCTTCCATAAAATGAACACCAACAACCAATTAGGAAAGGGATCCAGCTCCAGTTACTTCTCTCCTTGCTCTCCACCTCCTGCAGGATAACAGCATTTCCCTGCACCCCAGCAACACATGAAATATTCTGTATTTTCAGAGTTTTAAGTGTTTTCATCTCCACTTCTGGAGCTACAGAGCATTATTCAACCATAAACTTGTCATGCTGAGGTCTAGCAGCACTGTCTGGATGTTCTTTGGCTCCTCCATCTACATCTGCCTGCAGTGCTGGGGCTGTGCCAGCATGCAGGCCAGCTACAACAAAGTTCACCCCAAGATCTATACAGGCAGGAGGAGCAAAAAAAAAATCTCCATGCAAAGCTACTCATCCACTAACATCACCATTTAAAGAGATTTCTTCTTCCCCTTTCAAAGGGCTTGCAGTTTTTTGAGCACACACACACTCTGCTGCTTGTCATCAAAGATGGAAGCACAGCACAGATTCTTCTTTCACTCATTTAAAGAGCACCAAGAGATGTGCAGACTCCACATTGTGGGCAGATCCATCTGACTGGTATCAACTGGGAATCTGAAGCCAGGACCTTTAGCTTTTGATGACTTAATTCAGACATTAAAGATCACCTCAATTGTATTAGAGAGAGAAAACAACAGTTCCAGAAGGAGATTTTTAGCTACTAAGCTACTTCAAGCTGCTTGGTAGATCATCTGCTCTTGAAAGAGTTGCCCAATTACCTGCTGACCTTACACAGGCTTTGATGATTTCAAGTGACTCATTAAATAAAACAAGAGAGTGCAAACTGAATTCATCTGTCTTGCAAAATAGAGTGGCATGATTAACATAAACCACTTCTTGATCACTAGATAATTAAGACTAGAACTCAAGATCTGGCAGCATCAATACCTCCATTTTATCACTTTGTCTCCCAACCCCTCTGCTCAGGTCATCATGCCCCTCACAGATGAGGATCTGAACCATCCCAATCCAAATGCTCCCACCACCTGATGCAACAGCAGTGGGCAAACTAGGGAGGGGTCAACATCAGAGGAGCTGTGAATTCAGCCTCTGAGGTGGGGAGCCCATGACCCAGCCCACATAAAACCCATTGATAGCCACTGTTGCACCATCATTAATAGCAAAAAATGAGCTGCTGGTTATGCCCTGTCTGAACAGCCTGGGCTGATTTTATCTCCACACCCTCAGAAAAAAAGCTGAAGGTCAGGTCAAGTGGATCCAACACTTGGCATTCAGCCCACCACAGTGCCTTCAGCATCCATTCCACAACTCCTCCACCTCCTCCTGCTCCAGTTGAGATGTCCCTGCTCTCAGCAGGGGTTGGATGGATGAGCTCTGGAGCTCCTTTCACCCAGACACTGCTGGGATTCTATGACTGCTAAACAGTGGCAGTGGAAACTATATGAAAGAGATTTTGCTTGAACAAGGGTGGTGATCAGCTCTTCCCATATCCTCTGAGAGAAGGATAAAGAGAAATCCTCTTGGATTAGCCAGAAAGGAAATTAAGCATGAAGAGCAGAGGGGCACTGGAACAGACTAATTCAGGAGGCTGGGAAATCTTCAAAGGGTGTATTTTAAGCCTAGGATGGATAAATGTCTGGCAGAAGACAGCTGGGTACATTTGGTTGTCTTCTGTGAGAAAAAAACCTGGATTTGATTATTTCCTGAAGTCCTTTATTATGATACCTACAAAGCCTCAAACTCTCCTCACAGTAGCAGCAAAAGAAGTTCTCTTGCTAGCTGGTAAACATCCTTTTTTGAACAATAGCAGACAAAGTGACAATAGACTCTGAATAGCAATGCACTGCAGGCAGAAATTACCCCAGCAAAGAGAAGCTACTCCCCAGGGGAAGGTTGACACCCTGGTTAACAAAACCTCCCAACACTGGTTTAACTCCAGATGAATGTACAACCACAAAACACACCCAGGCTGCAGTGAATCCCAGACTCCCAGGTCTGAAACCCAGCCAACCACCACCCTTTCTACCCCTGCAGGATCCTTAACTAACTCTACAGCACTGATTTAGACACAAACAGCATTTTATCATTGACTAAACTTCTCAGTTTTGAGAAGTATGAAGTGTGCACATCATGGGAATTCTTGGAAGAACAAGCTTGGGAAGAGCTCACTCAAATATTTTACATAAAATTATATTCTTTTATTTTTTATATTATATTATTTTTTATTTTATATAAAATTCACTTCAGGCTTGTAGTGTTTTAGTTTACTAGGGACAACTTGAAATTAAATTGTGTCCAGAAAGGAAATTGCACCTTATGATTTGGAAACTCTTCCCTCTGTGTCAACTGCAGGATCCACCAAGATCTTGAACATCCTCTGCTGAATGAAACCCCAAGGTGAGGCACAGCTGCTGGCTCTAGTGGGTGCAAGAAACAAACTGATCTTAAATTAGACATTCCCCTCCAACTACAAAGGCCTTGACTGACATCAGCCACCAGTTTCACATCACACAGCCCATATCCTCCATTTGGTAAGCACTTTTTCCCAAAGAATAGAGGCTCCAGAGCCTTTTATCACATCACTGCCAAGCCTGAAATCACTGGGTTTCACACCCCAGTGCTTAAGGTTTCCAACACTCCAAAAAGATTTGCTCCCTGCACACAGATGGGCAAGAAATACCCAAGCAGGCCACTGTGTGCTGCTGCTGGAACAGAGTCTTGTCTTGCTTCCTCCACCACAGATCACAAGAAGCAAGGGGTGCAGCTCCTTTTTGCCTGACAACACTAAAGCAGGACAGAAACAGCAGGAAAAGTCTGCTGGTATCTAGATGGATGGTACCCAAAGCTCCATGAGCCACTCTGCATTCTGCCCACCTACACAGAGCAGTTTGTTTGTGGTGCAGACCTGGATTTTCTCATTACCATCCCTGCCTTACAGCCTCAGCAACCAAGGGAGGATGAAGGGTTTGCTGCAAGCAATGGCAATGGCAGACTCATCAGTATTAACCACTCTTCATTAGCACTCTCCTCTGCCATTAAAGAAGATCTGCACAACTCCTTTGTAGGTCAGACTGGGACCAGTACCTGTTGGCTAACAGAGATCTGCAACAGACACTGGCAAACCTAGACCAGACTACACAATATGCTTAGGGAAGGAAGAAATGGCAAGGCTCTGCCCTCCAGCAAATTCCCAGGAGACACAATTGGAATTCACTGCTAAAGCCACCAGCTCAGAAGCACCTAATCCCTTCCCATGGCTCCTGAGTGAATCCACTGGAGTGGTTTTAGGAACTGGGCAAAGAAACCAGACTCAGCAACTGACTACACTGCCAAGAATTCCCCCTTGTAACATTTTCCTTGAGACCTGGGGGAACAAGGTGCCATTAATGAGAAGTGTTTGGATGTGGCATCAGCTCCAGCAGCTGCATAGCCAAGAGAGAAAACACCTTTCCCCCTGGAGCCAATCCTTGCAAGGGCACCTGCTTTCCCAGCAAACTACACCAGCACAAACCCAGTTCCCACTGAGTTCAGCAACCCAGACAGATGGGTCTCTGACTTGTCATCCTCAGACATCCAACTGCAGTAGGTTAATCATGTTCTAGTATCTAAAGGAGCAAGGCTGGTGGGCAACACACCCAGCCCCTCTTCCACACAGGAATTCGTGGAGTTCTTTTGGGAGTGACTTAGAGCTTCAGAAACAAGGCAGAAAATGAAGAGTGTGAAAAAAACACCCATGGATTTCCTCTCCATCAGAGTCCCTTTGTTTGCCAGGCTACTGCAGTCACACAGACAGAGGAGGGCTCCCTCCCACCAGATCTGCTCCAACTAACAGCTTCCCAACACTGATTCTGTGCTTCCCTCTCCAAACCAAGGTGCCAATCCTGCAGACCAGGCTCTTGTGCTCAGGAACACCACAGCAGGCCAAGGATGCTCCAAACCAGCCTGGTAAGCCAGTGCCTCAGGCTGCCAGTGTGGTGGGCAGAGACTGCTGGCAGAGCTGTAGCAGTGTGCCCAGGAGTCAAGATACCCACTGCAACTGCTGGCAAAGCAAATGGCAGAGAAGGAAGAGCTGCTCCATATGAAGCAGGAGACTGAGAATTAACCTCTCCACTACTGCTTCAGCAAAAACTCCTGTCTCCAGGGCACTTTCTCTTCCACTCAGAGGGCAGAAGAGAGGCAGGGTGCTCTGCAAGCATCATCACAGTCCCACCAGGTCTGATTTCTATAGCTCCAGAAATACTGAGTGGGAAAGAAAACTTAGGAAGTCAAAGGAAGCAGGAGACAGGCACAGACTTACTGCCTGCCTGGCCTTGGGTGTTTTGGGATGATTTTAATTAAACAAGAGACCCTCTGCCAACAGGGTTTTGAGAACACTGTATCTGAGAGCAAAGGACTGTTCCAGCTACCATCAGAACTCAGAACAGGCTGTCAAAGTGAAGGCCATGAGGCAGTTACCTGGCTCCCTGGGGCTTGTGGCACCTGCCACAGGGACTTGTGGCCATCAGGACCAGCACCACAGCTCAGCAGGGCTCAGCAGGGTCTACCCACAAGATAAGGGCTGGCAGGGAGGAAAGCAATTCCTCCACTCCTCTTTTGGAAGCTTCACTGAGCTTCTGGACTGGCTCCTGGCTGCACTGGCAGCCCAGTGACTACTTCAGAGGCCAAAGAGTGATCCAATTTATGAGCCCATTACCAAATTCTCCCTGTAGGGTTGGCTTATTGCTTTCTCTGTGGAATAAGAACTCCAAACAACCTCTGCCTTAATGCCTGGTGCCTAAGAACATGGCATCAATATTTCAAGCAATCCAATTCCCTTGACAGAAGGCACCCCTTTTGTGCTGAGGTTGTTGTTCAAGCAGGATGCTTCACTGCTTGCTTGAGCCACTTGGTTGGTCTGAAAAGTAATTTGGATGAAAAGTTCTACAGAATTAAGGAAAAAAAAATATATTAATCTCATCCTTCTGAAAACACTTTCTTTTCTTTTGATCTAGCATCAAAGACTTTCAGGGTATGTGTGTCATTAACTATGCCCATCAGAAGAGCAGTCAATCTCCAAGCCAGCTACTTACAGCATAAGAAGGGAAAAACAGGCATGAAATATTTCTAAATCAGATCTTGCAAGATCAGGGGAAAAGCAGAGGGTTCCTTCTGATATTAAAGAACTTCCTGGAAGTTTTATACACAGATTAATTCTAGCAAAGGCTTTAGACACTGGCTATTAAAATCTGCCCTGAAGGAGACCATTAAATGCTCCAACCCAATTATTCTAGACAGATAGGCCCCCACCAAAAGAAGATACTACCCAAGGCATGGGTAAAGATCCACCAGGCCTAGAAAACTACATGAAAATTAATGTGAGGCTCTAGTGAGAGCAGACAGCTCACTTATTGCCCAATATTAACAAAAAAAGCATTAAAAATATAGGGTATTTACAGTTCCCCTGGAACATTTCTCTCCCCTGCAGTCTCCTGGTGTGTGCACAAAGTTGCTCTCAGCACTTGGAGCTCACTGCATTAAGGAGAAAATGAGCTGTGCAAGTCAAATGAAGAATATATTCCTCAAGTTTCTTTTAATCTTTTGATGCCAGATAAAAGGAAAAAAAATAAGATCTTTCTCACACGTAGCAGAGAGTCAAAGCAGATGGGCTCAAAGATGAAAACAATATCCACATGAATCTCGAGTGTGTCATCCACAAACACTTGGGAGTGAGAAAGATTATGATCTCGTGGCCAAGGACCCCACTCAGCCTTCCATGGGGTCAATCCTCACCTCCCTTCCTTCCAAACCTCAACTTAAAGGAGCAGGACTGCAGGAATCTGGAGCCTACTGCAGATCCCCTGATCTCCAAACACCTCCTTTTCAGCTTTTTTGCTACAGAGCAGTAACCCTTTCAGATACCCCTGTGACTGCTCACCTGGCATCACCCCAAGCAAATTCCATCCTGCACAAGGCCCCTCCTCCTGCTGCCTGGAGCCTTCATTCCAAATCACCACCCATCTCATACCCTTGGATGGGCAGCTGCTCTCCCCACAGCCATTTATACCTATTCAAGTCAAGTGAAATCTGGAATTTCCTCCAAAATAACCAAGAGCTGAGCACAGGGTGTCAAGACAAGCACTGTCTGGAAGCAGAGGGAACATCCTTCTCACACCATTGAGCTGGGAAGGGCAAAAGAAACAGCAAGGATGAGAGAAGGAAAAAAACCTGAAAACAGAGTTGTCTGAAGTATCAAGCTCCATTATTTTATAAGAACACAGCCCTGATCTCTTTATTTGCACCAATAACTGATTTTTTAGAGGCAGGAGCTCGTGAGGTCAGTTAATCTCCTGTGTCATACAGTCCATGAAATCCCAACCAGCTCCTCCTGCACTGAAGCTAATTATTTTTCTACTAATAAAGCATTTCTTCTTCAGAACAGAAATCAGAATTTCTTTATTGAAAGAGTAAAAAGCACTGGAACAAACTCCCAGGGAAGTGGAGTCAGCATCCAGGGAGGTGTTACCAGCCATGGAGCTGAGGCACTTCAGGACACGGCCTAGTGGTCATGGAGGTGTTTCCAACCTTAACAACTCTATGATCCTCAACAAAAAACAGACCTTCCCACCCCAAGATCCACATGGAATCATTTTAAAGCTTCTAAAGTAGACAGAGATCCCCAAAGTTCCTGGGGAGGATCTGGATCTCTAGGAAGAAAATGTAATTCCTCACTCAACACCACCAGTTGGCCATGGCCTAGCACTGGGCCCTCCAGTCAGTGCAGCCAACCTCTGACAGACAAAAAATTCCTTTTTTTTCCCCCCTCTATCTCCTGTTTTGTAAAAGCCTGATCCAAAACAGGCTAGAAAGGATCACCAGTGGGTTTTGAAAAGACCAAAACCATCACAAGGAATCAGATTCAAAAGTTTTAAACAGGGGAGTGGGAAAATCTTGAAGTTCAAGCACATGCTCAGTGCTGTAATAAAAAAAGTAAGCAAGATTAGTTACACACACCCCATCCTCCTCTAAATTGCATATTAAAGAGCAGCCTCAAAGGAAAGTCTCCCAGAAAAAAAAAGAATTCCATAAAGAAACAAAATGAAAATGTAAATTGATCTTTATTAGCATGCACACAAGTAGCAGAGGCATAGGTGTTGCATTGTTTTTACAAATATTTCAAGAGATAAAAAATGAAAATAAAAATGAAACAAAAATACAAACTAAAAATTAAAAAAAACCACAAATACAAAAAAAAACAACAAAAAAAACCCCAACAAAAATACAAAAAAAATCCTCAAAATAAGAATACCAAAAAAAATAAGACAAAAACAAAAAAAAACCTTAAAAAAATAAAAAATACAATAAAACTAATTTTTAAAATTTTAAAAATAGTAAAAAGAAAATAAATTATTTTTAAAACCCCACTACCACTGCCATTCAACCCACAAAAAACCCGAACCAGAGTTCTTTCCCCCATGAGCTGTGGTGCTCACCCCAAATTCCATCCCCTCTCCAGAGGGACCTGCTTTCAGCAGCTCACTTCCCAAGTGGGGTCAGCTGGAGTGTGACTTCCATGGCAGCAGGATCTGGCTGCTAATGAAGTACCAGATTTCCCATTGTCCCAACCCTACCCCACCTTTCCTGATGAAAAAAAAAAAGCAGCTTTTAGAGCCTTTTTTTTAGTTGCTGCTCAGCCAACTTGGTCACTTTTCACCTCCATCCTCCCAGCAGTCCTTCCCAAGCAGGTTTATTCACTTGACATGGGGAACAACTTCCCAAGGATCTCAAGGAATAGGAGGTAGGCAGCAGAATGCTGGGAAAGCATCTTATGAACTCCTTGAGGAAAAGTTTTAGCCAGATAGGCAAAAGAAAACCAAATATTCCTCTCTGGAAGGGCAGAAACACCCTAAAATGTGTGTGCAGTGTCAGCTTCCCATTCAGCAGCCAGTCCCTGTGAGAGGAATTCCTTTGGGAAGCCAAGCAGCTCCACCATGGACATACCAGCAGTGTATCATGGCACCTCTGACTCCTCAGGATACAGCACTGCAGTGCTCCTCTAAATACCTCAATTAAACAGGGTACACAACTATTTTCTCCAGGGTCTTCATTTCAACAGCTGGGAGTGTACCCAGCATCTGCCCAAGGGCACTTCCACAGCAGCCTAATTAAAAAGGAACATGCACAGAGATGTCTGCTGAACAGCACTGGTTTAAGTGGAACAGGACCAATTCCAACAGCTGGGAGCAAAGAGGATCCCCTCCAAAACTCAGGCACAAGGTTTTTAGCCCATTTGCAAGCTTGAGTTGTCTATAAAGCTGCAAAAATGGGGTTCTGAAGAGTCCTGGCTCCACCAGACAGCTCTGGTGATGAGCATCCATCAGGGAAAGCTTTAAACCCTCCACTAAGTTACTTTGGGAGATGAAAAAGCATTACTAGGCATGATTATTTTTTTTTCCCTCATACTTAATGCAAGGCTTATTCCTACACATTCCCTCCTCTGGCTAAACTCCCAGCCACACCATAAAAAAAAAAAGGTCTTGCTTTCCATGCTCTGATAACTAGGACTCTTTGCTCTGATTCTTGAATACTCAAATGTTGCTTTGTTTTAAAGTTTTGGATTTGGCACAAAAGCAACCCCAAATGAGGGACATAGCAGGTTTTGCCTAGTTAGAAAAAAGAAAGATCTGATGCAGGAAGAAAAGTAATGAACAATCTGTGGGAGGTAATGTTCACTTGGAGAAAATCAGACTAAGTGTCTCCACTGTGTTCCTTCCACAACTTCCCTCCTGCATTTCATTTTAACACCTCTTGGATACAGAGATCTGAGGTAGCTTTCCACAAACTCACAGTTTGGCCACCAGAAACCTGAGTTTTTTGAGCTCTGGGTGACCCAAGAAGCAGGACAAATATTCAGCTGGATTGGCACTGATACCTTGGGATGGCTCAGTCAGCTCCCCAAAGCCAAACCCAAACAGCTATGCTGGCATCACTGGCAGCCCAAGAGCAGGAAAGTGGGAGCTGGTTCCCATCAGCACTCCTGACACTGGGATGCTTCCCACTTAAGGGACAATAAATTCTAGTAGCAAACAAGAAGCAAGTTTTAATGCCTCACCTGTAAACAATGGAACTAGATGGGCCCAAGGAACTCAGCAATCTGAATTATCCTGTGATCCCAGGAGGTGATCCTACCACCCTATAGGAAATCTTACCTTCCAGTCTCAAAATGCAACTGCTGCCAGAGAATTCCAGACCTGAAACAAAAGCTTCTCTGTACCACACTGCCTGGTCTGTGGGCTGGTCCTCCAAAAATATAGGTGCACTTAATATCAAAAACACACTGTAAGGTGAAAAAAAAAATAAATTGCTATGTATCAGGTATTTTTCAGTCTCATTTTTAAGGAAGAAATTGTGAAGTTGTCCATCTATCATCAATATCTTCTTCTCTCTGCCCATAACTTCTGAATTATTTAATCACTTTTAACAAAGTAGGGAAAATACTATCCCAAAGATACTCTATTACAAATATAGTCACCAAGTAGAAGAGGTTCCACTTAAAAGACATCAGGAAAACCACAGCATTAAACCCCATAGAAAAGGCCAAAGGAAATGAGGCTTCATAAAACTCTGCTTAGCAAATTCCTTAATTAAAACTAGACCAAGTCAGAGGCAACTAAAGTTTGTTGTTAAAGCCAGTGGGATTGTTAGGAGGTGATTTTTTCCTGCTGAAGTTCAAAGGGTGAGACAAGAAGCTGTCTGGAGATGACTTCAAGGAACATCCCACAGAGCTGACACTGAAGAGGGTGCACACTCTGAGAAGTTCACAGAAATGATCACCAGATCTATTCTAAAACCAAACAGATGTCTTTATTCCTCCCAAAGAGCCCTCCTCACTGCAGGCAACTCCTCTCCCATCCAGCCTAAATTTACTCTCAGCCAGTGTGTACATGTTTGTTCTTGTGCTAACCTTGCCCTTTAGATCTAACAGCTCTTTCCCCTCCCTGAGGTATTCAGACAGCAGCCCCAGTCCCTCTCATCCTTCATACTGCAAATTAAACAAGCCAAACTTTGTCTCCTCTGGTTAGGCAGGCTCTTCAATGCCCTCAACACCCCACTAGCCCTTCCCTGCACCTGTTCCAGCTTGAATTCCTTCCTTAGAGACAGGCCAGCAGAACTGGAAAACACATGCCCCAGGAGGGCCCAAGGAGGTGCTGCACAACAGCATTAGGATTCCCTTATCCCCTGGAAATAAAGCCCCAATAATCTGCCTTTCCCATCAGTGCCTCAGCTGTGACCCTCAGCCAGCAGCCAAGGTTTCCTGAGAGCTGGGGGATTGTGGGAGGACTGGGAATAAAAGCCCTGTGACAAGTGCTGCAAGTGAAACATTATCCCAGCATTAAAGGAATAGCTTTATCCTCTCGATTTAGTAACTGCCACGGTTTGGGGCTTGTGCACTGAGCAACCTCCCAGCCCCAGCTGGCAGCCTGTGCCCTGCCACTGTCATGCCAGCCACACTCCCAAGCAGCCCAGGGAAAAGAAAACACCAAAAAAAGCCAGCCATGAACTCCAGCCCAAGCCACTCCCTTGGGATCCTGGAGGTTCTCTCTGTTTTTATTTGGAATACCTGGGTAAACAACCAGGAAATGTTGTTGTCTGGTGCACCCAGCCTCACAAACTTTGTTTTATGTCACCATTATATATGAAATAACCAGAAAGTTCAACTACTCCAGCACAGTTCTTCCCAACCTAGCTGGAAAAGAACAACCCTTCCTGCTACAACCAGTCATTCTTACCTTTATCTCCTGTCTTGAAGACAAATTTAACTAGTCCAGCTGCCACACATCTCCTTTCCTGCACTGCACCCTGCATGGCAATCCCCAGGCTGCTGACACCACACAGGTGAGAGCTGCACCATAATCCCATCACATTTCCACACACAGCTACTACAGCCAGAGGAAAAAAAAAGAACTGATCAGCTGGACTGGGAATTACCATCAGTGCCTGCAAGAAACTGGATATCCCAGAGCCAAAACTCTGTTATATTCTAAGTTTAAGGCAGGAAAACACACTTAATAGCAACAAACCAGCACAGAAACCTAGAATTAAAGGACAGTCAGCAAATGTAGTTTAAGGCCAGTGAGTCTTTAGCCCTTCCCAAGCTTGTTCTTCTCCCCACAGAGAAGTTGTCAGAAGCAGTTTTTGCCAAGATAACCTTTTGCAGCATGGAGCTATCCAAGGAACAGGCTCTCCTCACAAGTCCAGATTTCTACAGTCCTTTTTTCATCTCTTATGGGCATCAAAACAAATTGAATTCATTATTATTAGCACTTAGTTTCATGGTAAAGATGTTTTCAGGGTTGAAGATACTAAATGAGTGTATATATTACAGATCCTCAACAACCCAAACCCCACCAGCTAACAGCAGCTGTATGGAAACCCTTTACAAGTCTCTTTTTTTCCTTCCCAGATGGTAAAGTCTTTTCCCCCCCCCCCATGCATTAAATCCTCAGCACACTTCCCAAATTAACATATCAACCCATAACCAGGCACAACAATTATTTCTTAAATCAGGATTTCTTCCAGGGAATTGCAACCAAAATAAACATGGCACAGAGCACAAGTGGATGCTTCTAGTGAACAACCATTCATCAGCTTAAGTAAGTCTAATGGATGCCACTTTAAACTAAGCCTGCACCATCTGTTCTACCCCTCAATTAGCAAAGTCAAAAAAAAACCCAAACCACATTATTCAACACACAGTTGAAGAAAGCCAGCTAATTTATGTATGGAAGTTTTCTTTCTCTTCAGCTCAGTGAAGCAAGCTCTTGTAATGCTTGATATTCAGAAGCAGATCAGAATGGAAAGCTGCTTTCCCAAACAGTTTTGTCAGGGGAATGAAAATTTCCCTGCAATATTTCACTAGATAAAAACACTTCTCAAACATCTCACCACAGATTTTCTTTTGCAGACTGATGGCTCTGTAAGGAACAACATCAGCCAGGAGCTAAAGAAATTAAATTGCACACAGACAAAGTTCAGGCCAGCCCTGCACAGCTCTCACCCTGGCAGCACAAGTGGAATTGTCCTCATCCCCAGGGTCTGGAAACCATGTCAGTTCCTAACCCTCCTCTAAGAGGCAGAGCCCAAGCCTGCGACCTGCTTGGCACAGAGCCTTCCCCAGATCAAGCTGCAGAGGGATCATCCTGTGCAAGGGGAAGACACTCTCCTCAGCCAGCCTGGGAGGGGGAATCTGCAGCAGCAAATAAAAACCCACCAACCAAAACACCAAATGAACCAGCAAACAGGATAAAAAAAACCCTACTTGCCAAAGCTTGGGTTAAAACCAAGTTTCTTCCAGTTCCTTGCTGCAAACCCATTGCCAAAACATGGAATTAAAGCAGTTTTCATCCAGTTCCTCACCTCAAACTGGTCTCTCCTCCCACTCTGCACCATGAGAGCCTCTCAGAGTTCAATGCCAGAGCTCATCCCCATTGTTAGAGGGCTGTGAGTGCAATACCCACCTGCTGTGGAAAAGCAGGCAAGAGAAGCTCCCTGCCAAACACCCTCACTTCACCTCGAGGGACACCAGGCTGGTAGAAACCCACTTTCAATTCCTGGCCATATTCCTTCCCATGGCACTTCCAGCTGAAACATCAGTGGCACTGGGTTCTGAGAAAGGCACAGAGGCCACAGATGAGTCAGGAGATCCTGGGGAATTAGCAGCATTACTAAGCTCTGCCACAAGCAGCTCCAGGGGAGATCGTTCAGCAAGGAATTCCTGGGGATTTCAGCTCTCTCTCCCCCTGCTCTAGGTGTGTGAAGCTGAGGATGTGCTGAAGACACTGCCACTGCTGCATTGTTTTCTTCACATCAAGCTGGACAACCTTAGGTGTTGTTCAGGGATTCAAAGCTCTCCAAAATAACTTCTTTTTTGCTTAGCAGGGGAAGAACTGAAGCAGAGCCACCATCCTGAAACAGCACAGACCAAGCACAGCCAGTGCTTTCTGCACCAGGCAAGGATCAGTGCCCAGGTCCCAGTGTTTGGGAGAAGAGGTGCTGTCAGAAGCCTGGTAGGTCTCACTGTGAGCATCTCACTGATGCTTTTACAGGCTTGGAGAGCACCAAGGAAACAGAAGCAGCTCCTCCCCCTCCACCCTTGCTGTTCTGATGCATCACTTCCAAGAGAGGATTGCACTGCCTCCAATCCCAGTGCTGAGGACTTGATGGAAAATAGAAACAATGGACAAAAAATAGAATATCAAAGCCTACAAATATGAATGATGGTTGTGGCTGACACAGCTCAGGTCTGCAGATCCATGAGGGAGAGCCTGAGCCCTCCCTGCAGAGGCACTGGGATTTCAGCAGCAGCTGAGGCTCCCTTTCAACCCAACTGAACTGGATTGTCTCAGAGATGTCACTCCCCTTTGGTTCCCTGAAGTTTCCCCAGTGATAACATCTAAGCACAAGTGTTCAGTGAGTAGACTCCTAGACAGGAAGGAGCCAGGAATCAACTGGATGCTCTCCCAAGATAATGGCTCTGTCATCCCAGCCCAGACTTCATCACTGAGCATCAGGGAATTTCAGATGCTGCAGATTAACTCTTTGAAACTGCTGCTTTTCCAACGAAGGGAGTGAGGTGAGCAGAGGAACAGGCTGCTGAGAGAAAGGGGTTTGCAACCATGCCCCAACAACTGCAGCTCAGCCCTCCAGATGGCTATTCTAGGGCAGTGGTGCTTGGCCTTTCACTCTCAGGGCTGTCACACTAATCCATCAACTGGCTCAGATGACACCAGCCACCCTGTTCTCCCTCACACCAGCCTGAGCTCTGAGCTTCCAACCCCCCACCCCACAAGCAGTGAAAAAAAAAAAGCAACAATCCCCAGATGCAGGAAAGAAGAGACTGGTGTGTGACAGTGGATTCAACACTGGCTGGATACACCTCCAGCCTGCCCCACTGCAAGGTTTTGCATCCTCTACTCTATTAATTCACTGAGCAAACACACTCCAGACACCCCAGACATGTCTGTGTTGTGCCTGCTGGGACTTAAACACAGCAAATGCTATCTATAGAACACATACATTCATCAACAGCCAGCTCAGCAGCATGACTTCTGGAACAGAGTCAGATGGGCCACCAGTTTGTTACTGGAGAGTGAACACCACAGTGTAACACTGGGAGGGGTGCAGTTCACCTGGCAAGACTGGGAAGAGGGGTGGAGGAGAGAGAGAACAAGTTGTCCTACATGGAATTCTGCAAACTAAGTGTGCTGCTGGAATTGCAAAGGCCTGCAAAGCTCTGCCATCCACCTCACTTGGCCAAACCCCTGCAAGCAGCATGTTGTGCACTGCAGTGTCACCACCATTTCTCAGTCAAAATTGGTGTTAGAAATAGTTGAGATTGATGTGAGGATGCTGAGCACCAGAGCACTTGGTTAGTTTCTCCCTTCACTTCCACACAACTCCAGTACAACCCAGTTCTCCTCTGGCTCAGCTCTGCAGGAAATTCAGTTCTCTGATTTTTCTGGACTTACCAGAAATTAACATTTCACACAACAGTTTAGGTGTCCTCTTAGATTCCTGAGAGTGCCTCTGGAGTTCTGGAGGTCACAGCTGAGAAGCCCTCCCCACTCCCACAGTCCCTGAGAGTGGCAGGACATCCTCACTGTGACCTGCAGGGAGATGAAGCAACAGGACAGGGATAACAAGGCACTGGAGTTCCAGGTCCTACCAGCTCACTGCAACACTGAAAATCATCAGAATATACATATACATAGACACACACCCTTTCCTATGTGCAGCAGACCAATTGTACTTAGGTTGTCCACAGAAAATAAGGGGGGGGAAAAAAAAAGTCTAGCAAGATTTACCACCAGTGACAAATACTGTTGTTTATACTGCTTTTGGCAGCCCTACAAACTCTTTAAATAGAGCCAGAAAGCATCAACACTGCTGAGGACTGGGATGATCAAAGCATGCCACCAGATAACAAAGAAACCAGGATATCAAAGCCTGTGCACCAAACAGAAATCCATTTATTACAACTCCACTTGCTGAATTCTGACTTCAATTCTCAGTGTCGTATCAGCTACCAAGAAATGGTTAATTGGTCATAATTACCAGCTTAAATGGCAGTAAATTAGACAGGTTGCTGTACAGCCTTTGCTTAGATGCAGTAAGACAACTGGCACATACCATCTGAGAAGCCTTACCTTGTAATTGCTGGAATTGACCCAAGAAGTGGCCAGTCCATCCACCATTTTATCCAGCATGGTCTGATCATGTTCCAGATCAGCTGACTTCTGTTTATCTGAGAAATAATCTATCAATTCCTGCCCAACCTGAAGTCTCTTTCCAACATCCTTCTGCAGCACCTGTGCCAAGCAGTACTCCATAGTGGGCTCCATCGTTGTCTCAGCAATCCAGCAAGAAAGCTAGAGGGCAGCAGGACCAAAAAATCCCTCTCCCAACGTTTGCAGGAGGTGGCTTCTTTGTCAGATGAAGGTTACTGAGGGTCTGGGTTTCAAAGATGCAATTCTGAGAATGGCAACAATGCACCATGTGTGTGTGAACAGCAGCTGGCAGGATATTAAAAGTCCAATTGAAATAACTAGTAAGAGATGAAGCAAGGAGCAGAGCTGGACTGTTGAGTCTGCAGTAATTCCCAATTCAGCAGGCCATTCTGAAAGGAATAAGAACAAATTAAGACTGGAGGGAAAGGAAAAAAAAAAAAACAAGAAGATTGAAAGCATGTCACAAAATAGGTTATTCACATACAGCTGCAAAGCTGTGATAAGCTGGACAGGAGCAGCTTTGTTCTAGTTTCAAGAAGCAGACAAGGTAGGTCAGGACAAACACCTCTGGTTATTCCTCACAACAGCAGTCACCCAGCAGTTCTCCACAAGATAATGACAAGTAACAGCTGATTAACCATCAATATTCTTGCCAGTCCCATCACCACCACCATCCACCCACAAAGGTGGAGGCACAATCCTGAAGCAGCTCAGCAGGCTGAGAAACCTGGTTTCAGAAGTGAAGGCAGAAGGAGACTGGCTCCTGCTTGGACTTGGCCTTCAGCATCAACACCTGCCTGGCAAGATCCAGCACTAACTGCAACAAAAACTGGGCACTCAAGCCTCTTCCAGGCTTTATTTTGTCTCACCTCAGTGACAGCCCTGGCACAACCAGCCCAGCCAATGCCCATGGTGCCCTGAGCACCAAGGCTATGCAGGAGAAAGGCCAGGCCAAGCTTTGCAGCATCACCTCTGAAGTAAGACTGAAAATCAAACACACAGCACACAGGAAAAAAAAAAGCAGTCTCTTACAGGAGGGGAGGGGGGATCAAAACCCAGAGTGGCTTTTTGTTTCCAGTCTAATAATACCCAAAGCTAGAAATCTGCCCTACTTTTTCCAGCAGCATGAGGAAAGCAGGTCAAGCTGAGAGCAAAGGAAGAGGCTGGGAAGCAGCCACCTGGTTCAACAAAGAACTGGAAGGAAGCTGGAGGCATTCAGCTCACTAATTGGAAGCACTGGGGAAGCAAATCTAAATACCTTCTGTTGGAGCAAATGAGGTCTTCACAGGTCTTAAGAAAACCAGGTGTATCTGGCAGCAGATGAGATGCACCCAAGAACTCTACCCTGGAATCAAAACCATACCTTGCAAGGACTATTTCAGCTCATCCCTTCTCCATCCATGGGTACATGCTGAAGGAAGTCCCCTCATTCCTTTTAAAATGGAAAAGTGGGACTTGCCTCAACTTGAAAATTCAGACTACAGCAGGGTGTGAAAGACTGTTCATTAGCACCAAATAGCCTTTTTTTTTTTTTAACTTCACACACAGACAAGTCCAAACACATCTGAGAAACCCTGAGCTGGCCATGCTGCCATGAGAAAAGAAATTCAAAGTTTGAAGTCTTTCTTCTATGTGTTTCATTTGTAAGTCTCTGCCTACAAATACAGAAACAGTTTTTTAAGCAAATAATATAAACAAATTTCTCTCCAAGTTCGTTTTTAAAACAGGTGAAGGAAGGCATAGGATAAAAATGATGATGCTCTACAGAAGAATAAATTAATGTCCTGTACATGATGGAACCACCAGCAAATGCAGAGGGGAGAAGAGTCAGAAATACCTTGGAATCCTTTGAACCCAGGGCAAACAGCAAAAGTAAACCAAGAGGAAACTCTCTGGCTTGCATTTACCAGCCAACAGCTGCTTAAATTGCACTTTTAGCTAAAAAAAAAAAAGAGAAAGAAATCTTTTCCACACATGATAGGAAGTCTGTTGACTCCCTCTCTTCCTTACAGGAGGAAGTGGAAAAATACCACCTGAGAAAAACCAAGCCCCAAGCTAAGAATTAATCTGACAATGTCAGCATGGAGACAAGGTAATTCAAGAGAAAAAACTCTTTACTACACCAGCTGTCACCAATAAGGCATCAAAACTTTGTGCTCAGTCTTACCAACACCTAAATTCTCCATCAGGAGCTACCCAGTAGAGAGGTTTAATGGCAGTTTGGAGCTCAAAAGGCTGAATTTACAGCCCAGAGCTCCTCAGCCTAGGCAGTGCCAGCAGAACACCCACCACAGCAGCTGGTGCCATTCACAGCAACAGGCTCAGCCTGGAGGATTCAAGTCAATCCAAACAGTAGTAAGGAAATAGTTGGTACCCCAGATGCTGTGGGCAAGATCCAAGTGGGTAGATCAGCCAGTGAATTTCTTTCAGTGCTTAGAAGAACTCCCCTGACCCTGGGCTAAGTGAAACTACAGCTCTCATGAAGCCTGTGAAGAATGCAACACTATTTTCTGGAGGCTTGATGTCTCTTTTCCACTCCAATCAACACGTGGAGCTCTCATCATTGTCATCTTCATTTGCCAACAAATTAGCCCACAACCTCCTCCCCAGTCTAAGTGAAGACACAAGCCTGCAGAGAGACAAGATGCTGCTGTCCCTCAGCATCCCTGCAGGCAACAGCCAGTGCCACCCAGTAACCAGGTTTCCCAGTCCCTTTCCTGAACATACCTTTGGTGTCTTCATGTTGTGGAAGGCATCAAACCCCCAGCAGTTCTCAGCTACTGGAAGGTGGGCAGTGGGAACATCAGTGGGTTTTTAAGCACTCAAACCTCTCCAGTGTGCAAGGAGGAATGGCCAAAGCAGCTGTCCTGACAGCCACCAAGCTCTGAGGGTTCTTTCATTGCCCAAACCCTCTGAGCAAATGAGGTGGCATGGAAAACATCCAGTGAAAAAGCAACCAACCTTCTTCTGGAGCCAAGGGCAGTTTGCAGGAGACACCCACCCATCCACTGAGAGATGGGTCCTCCCTCTGCTTCACCTGGCTCCATGATGTTTCCTGAGGAGCTGGGGGTATTGCACAATCACTGATGGCTTTAAATCAGTCATTACTATGCCTGGTTGGATTAGGGGGAGGCTCAGCTCCAAAGGTATCTTAGATTTCCAGCCTGACAACTCCTGCTTTTCTAATTAGCTGCTAGGAGAAGCCAATGGAGAGACTCCTTCCACTCCTCCTGTGCAGCAACTTCAACTGTCTTCAGCCACCACAGCTCCAGTGATCCATCTGACAGGCAAAACACTGGCTCTGGGGATCCAGTTTCCTTGCTGGATGTGTGTTTAGGTCTCCAGCTGAGGGGTTTCTTTCTCCTCCCACAGCACCAGCCATGCTAAGGAAGGTTTTGTGACCTGCTGTGGCTGGTTCACCCTCAGAGCCACCACTCCAGGCTGGAGGCTTGCTAGGACTCTGCTAAATACCAGCCACATTGCTTGGAGTCTTCCAAGGGCTTTGTGTTTTAAGCACAGACAGTAACCAACCCACACCAGGGCACAACTTCAGTGTCAAGAGGAGAACTGCAGCAGATTTCTGGAATGAAGATGGCTGAAAGATTTCCAGGGCTTAAGTTAAGGCCTTCTAGCCCCCACACAATCCTTCCAGGACAGATATTAACTGTGAAAGTTGCATTACCCTACCCTGGGTAAGATGAGAGATAAGCTTCAGATAACTTAATGCCTCTAAAGGTTTGCAGTGCTGGCTCAGAAACTGAACACCTCACACACAGCTCCTGATTTCAGCAAGGCATCCATCTTCCACAGCACCTCCACAGCAGCAAATGGAGATGCCTTGCAGGTCACCTCCACGTCACCCCAGCACCCTACACTAAATGGAACCACTCTGCAGAGTGGGAGTGACCCTCCAAGAGCAGGGTAGAAAATTACTCCTTTGTTTGCCTAATACAGCCCTTCTCTGAAATTAACTTTGCCTGAGACCAAGGACAAAGCTAGAAGGAGCTTCCAAGGTCTCTCCTTCCTTTTTGAGGGCTGAGGTGAAGATCAAAATCCTATAATTCAGGAGATGCTCTGTGATTCCCTCAGTTCATGGTTCCAACTACAAGCTCTTTATCAGGGCCCTACCTGACTGCAGGGTGAGGGAGAACCCATTGAGAAAAGCATCTCAATGTGCAGCAGTTGGTGAAAAAGGTGGTGAAAAATACCAAAAACCTCTTGTTTCAGGCAGGAACAAGGTAGAACTTCAGTGTCTCTCCCAGAGCTACTGCAAAGCCACTCTCCAGGGGGAATGAGAACAGAGAAACTGCACCTTGGGGAAAGAAAAACCCCCTTCCACCACCACATGCTGGTACAGGGTGAGAATAATCTAATTGTAAAGAGCTAAGTGGGTTTGATATAAATTCCACACTCAATAAATCCTCCAGGACCTTGTTTTCCCTCTGATGTGTAACTGGGTAGTGACCTAGGAGTAGGTCAGAGCTTGTCCAAACCAGAGCTACCCTGGAAGGAAGTACTTGAGAGACAAGATCTAGGAGTCAAATGAGACTGGAATGGAAAAGCAATTCACAGGATCATTCCTTAGGGATCACACCAGTGTCCCACTAAGCACCATTCAGGAAGATTTCTCCAACTCTAAAACAATGAGAGGCTGCTGGGCTAAGCCACTTGCAGTGGAACAGCAGAGGGGAGATCCTTCCCTTCTGCTCAGCATCACTTGAGAACACAGGTCAGAATCTGACCACAGGTCAGATCTTTGCCTCTGGAAATCCATTTGGCTTTGAAATACCTTGGAATGTAAAGCATCTCCAAGCAAAGAGATGGCCCCAGCTTGGAGCTGAAACAGAAATGCTGCAGCAGGCACTGGCCTGGTTAGGCTGGTTAGCCTCTTATTTTGCTGCTGGGGGGAAATAATTACAGATTTTTTTTTCATCTACCCACTCACTTCCAATAAACTAATGATGATGCTGCTTCTCTAGCAATTAATTTCACTGCTCATCCTTGGCATAGTGTTTCTAGATGCTGAATGGCCTTGCAGAGCCAAACAGGCAGAGTTTTGGTGAGGGAAGAGGAAAGCAGATGAGCTCAAACTCTCACCATTTGAGATCCAATCTCTTGGAGAGCACCTGCAGCCCCCCCAGAACACAAAATCTCCTGATTATCCTGCCATGCAGAGCTCTTAACCAGCACACAGGGGCTTTCAGCTTTGGGGACTGACAACAACATTCAGAACTCTCAGTGAGCTCAAATAAAACCACACAGACCTCCAACACTGCACAGGTTGTGCACAAACTCCATCCAGGGAAGAAACAAACCCCCCCCCTCTCCTCACAGTCAGACTGCTGAGAGTTAACTGAAGAAATTACCAGACAAAACCAGTGTATTTTATTTACTCAGATGAGATCTTTATGCACTTTGCAGCATTTTGAATGTGCTGGAGCTGTCAGAATCCAGGAGGAGGCTTCAGTTCCAACCCCCAGGCAAGGTGTGCAGCTTCTCACAGCACAACCTGCCCCTAACACAAAGGTTCAGGGCAAGATCTAGTGTCTTCTGTTGGAAATCAATCCATTAGTGGCCAGACTTGCTGTCAGCTCCATCCTCTTAACAACAGCCCCCACCAAGCTGCCTGGTGGATACAGGACTGACAAACACAAGGGATAATTGAGATCAATCATTTCAGCCCGAGTTTGGCTGTTTAATATCTGGATTTCATAGCACTGAGGCTGCACCTCAGATGTAAGATTCCTCCTGAACTCCCAAGATGACAGGAGGACTGACTGGTTCAGTTGGAGATGCTCTCTCCAGNGGGGTGGGATAGCAGGATAGGTGGGATGGGGCGGCGGGGGGAGCAGCTTTTCCCTTCATCACAGATGGATCTGAAGCCACATCCCCTGAACCTACCTTAACTGCAGCCCACGCGGGCCTCTGGAAACACACTGAGGAATAACTCTGGTTTGTTTACTAGCACCCAGCACCGTTCTGAGGCGTTTTTGCGGGATTTACCTACCGACCGAGTCCCCTCCTTATCCGAACCCCCACTGAACTCGCGTGAGAGATGCGGATACCAGAGGTAAAGCGCCTCACGGGCGCCAAAGGGCCAAACGCAAGATGGTTTTCAAAACACCGCAGCCTCCAGACGCTCCCGCAACCCCTCGCTGCTGAGGGCACATCACAGAGCCCCCCCCCCCCCCGCACGGCCTCTGCCCCGCACCGCCGCAGGGCTGCTCCCGCACGGCCGGCACTCGGCGGCCCCGCTCCCGGCCAAGCCCGCAACCGCTTGAGAGACCCGGGGCCGCCCCCGCCGCTCCTCTGACCCCCCGCAGCCTCAGCCCAGCGGCGGGGAAGGCCCAGGGGAGCCCCCCCCCGCGCCAACCGTTAGGCCCCCGCACCCACCCGCCCGCCCCGCTACCGCCGCAGCCGTTCCGCTGCTTCACCGT
>VYZU01087127.1:6153-27525 GCA_013401355.1 Ceyx cyanopectus | reverse complement strand
TTAAAAAAAATATTAATAAATATTATATTAAATTAATATATACATATTATACGTACTGAGGGGGTTTTCTGCCACACAAAACACACAAGAAATAGACAGAGTTGCTAATTAGTGCAAAGATTGCCTTTGTACATGTCACTTTGCCAAGTGACATAGGAATGTCCATAACTAACGAGCCTTGAAATCAAAATGATGGGTAAAATATAGTGAGATCTGTGAATGTTGGTGTGTGAAACAAGGACTCATAATAATTGAAGAAAAAAGAGCAGAAAGTGGGTTCATCTTGATAATTCTTTAGAAGGCTCTTGGATTTGAAAGGCAGACATGTCCCTGTTCATTTTACAATGATTAATGAACATAAAAATACTGTAGTGATAGCCACCAATATTATCAAACCATCGCTTTTGAGTTTGCATCTCATCCAAACCCCCTGAAAGAGATCCAAAACCTATGGAGCTGGAGAGAATTCAAAAACAGCGGGAATGAGCCCTGCGTCCTGAGGGTCTCTGGATTTATAAAGCACCATGCATCTTTATGGTAGTTCAGCAATGAATAATAACAGCAGTGATAATAATAAATTTAATCTTTTCTGTCTGGATGCAACTATCTCAGCATCAGCAGAACTGCAAAGCTGAAGCTTCTGCATTTCATTCTAATGGTTCAGTAGAAAATGTTGTCAATGTATGAAATCTGAGGAGATAACCATTTTAGTGCAGGAAAAAAAAATGCACTGTAATTCAAAGATCTTGCTGGACCCTTAATAAATTACTGTCAGGGCAAGGGGAGGGTTGCCTTGCTTGCTCTGCAGAAAAAGTAAACCCGAGAGTATTAATAATCATCTTGTAGAGAAAAGTGCTGCCACGGACTCCATAACATACACTTAACGTATAGGGATCACTCTCCATCCTCCATTGAAATTCAGGCATCCTCTGAGACAGAGAGCAGCTGCTCTGTATTTGCAGACAGAAAGAATATATTTTCCTTTTAAATATACAGTATGAAATTTTGGATAGCAAGAATGAGACAATCCCAGCTGGAATTTGAACATCACTGGCAGCAGATTCGCTGTGCCTGTGAGGGCTGTGATCATTTTTAGATGCTTTGGCTGCAGAAGCACGTGTGTGCCTAATTTATTCATGCGAGTAGCCTGAGTGTGCTTTCAATCAAATAATTATACAGGCAGATCAGAAGTGTAAATAGACATACATAAATATGAAAGCCAGCAAAATAAGGAGCTCATTCAGGTAATATGCCATGGTTTGGAACTGATAAGTTTTTATGTTCAAGGAGGTTTCCTTTTCGGTATTTCCTTTCCAAAGTTTGAATGTGACTAATGTGTCCACCAGCAGTTGTCCTGTGTAGAGTTTTTAATGACTCTGTTACTGTAGTAGTTCTATTCTTCAGAAGAATAAGCAAACATGCCTCCTAAGCAATTTTTTATTTATTTTTTTTTTTGCTAAAGCTATAATAATGATATGGGGAAAAAAGAATTTCTGTATGTACTTTCTTCATCTGGTTTTGCCTGACATCTCTAATCCCTTTATTAGTTCTTTTCATATGAAGAATCGTGGCAATATACAGATAAAGCTTGGCCATTTGTGTTAATGAATTGCTGTGGTTTGAATTTATTTTTTTTTTAATTTAGCCCTGTCTATGGAATATAATGATGCAGGTAGTTCAGATGAGCTCCTCTTGCTCTTGCCTTTTCCATGAGGGTTCCTTTCTGTTTCCCCNATAGCATGATTAATCCATGCTGTTTTACAGAAAATCCATGAAACTCAGGAAATGAATTTCAGATGTCCCTCGTCCTGACAACATTAATATTCTCTAGGTCATCTATCCCCTTTGCAGTGTTGTTGGCCAAAATGCATATCTAAGCATAAACAGTCATCCACACACAAATACCTAGTTATGTCTACATATATTATGTAGAAATATATTCTTAATATCTTTCTGTGCCTGGTTTATGTCTGGTGGGGCTTCAACAGTGAGGGAGGGGCCTATAGAGTGGCTCCTATAAGGAGATTCTAGAAGCTGCCCCAGCTACAAGCTGGATCCTCCTCTGGCCAAGGTGAATCAAGACACTTCAGAGGGTGGAAAAAAAATGGCAGGTTTTTGAACACTGGACAGGTTCATTTATTTTGGAGAGGAGGATGCGAGAGTACCAACTGTGTGGACACCACGGTGAGGAAGGAAGGAAGGAAGGAAGGAAGGAAGGAAGGAAAGGAAGAGCTCACTCCATTTAGGTGCCTGGTTTTAAGTAGTGGAGAATCAGGACTTCAAGAATTCTCATGGATTGTTCTGGCCTGTTCATCCCAGCTTGGCCTGGAATTAATGCAGTGGAGCACAAAACTGTCTTCCTTTGCAGACTTGTGCACCTGCAGTCAGGGTGTCAACTAAAAATAGGGTTAGATTTCAATTTTGATGTTAATACCTTTACATTTTAATACTATCTCTAGCACAGACAACTGCATGGTACATATGGAAGAAGATTGCTAGTAATATTCACATGGATGGAAATCCAAGGCCTCCTGTTTTTTTCCCACCTAAGGTGATGTCCAGGAAGTAGGTATTTGCCCTGATGATACACTCTTTTGAATTGGATACATTTGTGTAAGGAAAGCATAGCCAATCTGCTTCCTCAGCAGCCTGTTCCTAGAGCCCTCCTGAAGATGAGAGAGTTTCTCTATGAAAGTCTGTGGGAATTGCTTGCATCGAGACATCAGGTTGCAGAGCTAATTGAAAGCAGTTTGGAATTACATGACAATTTAAGTCCTGGAGATAATTCAGCAAAATGTGACTTGCTGTCTCAGTCCTCTAACAGCCAAGACATGAGCTTATAAAAAAACAACAAAAGCCAGTGCTGTCAGTGTGTCAGATTTCATATTTCACCAGTAATAGTAGAGTTCTCTTTTTGTCATCTGTGAGATGTGAGATTGGAAGGTGGTGAAGAGGTGATATTTAAGTTGCAGACGTGTTGACCATATTTTTTCCATATAATTTCTTCCCATTGATTTCATGTTAAGAAGAAGCTTTCTATAAAGTCATTTTGAAACCAGCTGAATTCTGTGAGTTTTGCAGGATAGTGAAAACCAAAGCAGGCAGTGATCACACTGGTGCTAAGGAAAGTCCTGTGCATCCTGGGTGAATCTCCAGGGAAGTATGTGACTGGCAGTATGTGGAGGATTAGTTTGTCCGAGAAGGAAGACTGCTGCCCATGGATTTGAATGAGAGTTCTGGGCCATTGAAGAGACATCAGTCTTTGCTACAGTCTTGGGAAGATGCTTCCCATGATGGAATCAGGAAATTTTATCTGTGGTATTGGGAGATGTGTCTGATACCTCATCCTGATGGTCCATGTTATTCTGCACAAGGTGATATTCTCCCTGCAAAGGTGATAGTTTAGTAAGGCTATTAAGACAGAAGCACTTACTGTTATTTCTTTTCCACAGCATCTGTGGTCATTTGCTTCCTCAGAAACAGACAGGCTACTGTCCTTTCTTTTTAACTACTGGACCACTGCAGGACCACTGCATCTGATGTGCTTAACTCCTTCCAGTCCGGTACTGAATGTTGCAGCCATGCTAATGAGATTATGAGATTTATGACTGTAAATCTCTAAGCCTCACTTTAAACCTTTAAACTATTGTAATGCCTCTTATCTTTTAGGAGAAATCATTGGTTAGTGATAGCATGCCTTTCATTCAAATGGAAGAATTATTTGAAAGTAGGACTTTACTCCAAAATATTCTTGTTCTTTCAAAAAAATTATTCTCATTTACAAGTAAGGCATGAACTTGTCTACTTAGGATAGATGAGAGAAAGCAAATAGGAAAACAAGCAGATCAAAGATGTACATGAGTCTTTAATCTTGTCCTTTCCCCTTGAAGAACATGCAAAAAAAGAACTGAGACATTTCATTAGTTTAAGTAATAATGATAATGATAAAAAGCAATTCCTGAAGCAGAACATAATGGCTCTTGTCTTGCTGTATGTTATCAGTCAGTCTTTGATTTACATTAAGGAAACAAATATCTGGCAAGAAATGCTTCCAGCTCTCCTCTGATGCCTTTATTTAAAGGAGATTGAGGAAAATGTACCACAGAAAAGATGTTGTATGACTACAAGATACTCTCTTGTGTGTAATAATTAGTTATGCTGAAAAGCTCACATGTAAATCTCATATGATAGGCAAGGTCATTTTCACCTCTTTAGCCAGATCTGAAATTGCTCTCTGCTTTCAGCATTGCATGCGTTCTGTCAGTCTTCCATGTCTTTCCTATCTAGTAAGCTTACTGTCTAATTCAGTTATTTTAATTGAATATGAAGGACAAAGTGGCAATTTATTAATCGTATCTGGATGGTGATTAAGTCTCAATTTAAAAGCTACATCTAGCTTCTCTCCTTTTTTGGCTTCACGCTCTCCCTCCTCCCTCCAGCTGGAAATCCTTCCTGCTGACAGGCCTCTCTGAACTCCAGCACAGGCAGCCTTCCCAGCCTGAAAAGTTGAATGTCTCCTGAGTCACCAGAGCTCCTAAGTTTCCCTCCTGTCTAAGAGCACATGGCTGGAAACACGGATAGGAAGGGTTTAAGTCATTTATTGGAGGCAAACTGTGATGCACTGTATTGTGAACTGTTCTAAACCTGACAAGGAGCCATCAGAGTAGGTGTTGTTGTATGAAACTGTGCAAGAAAGGCATGAAAAAAGTGGAGAGAGCCCAGAGGAGAGTCACCAGTGTAGTCTGGGGACAAAAACACACAGCATCTAGGAGAGGTGGGGGGAGCTTGGCTTGCTAAACTGGGAGGGGAGCAGAGGAGGAAGAAAGGCTCTGCTTGCAGCCTTCAGCAGCATAGTGGGTGCTTGGAGAGGAGGCAGAATCAGACTTTCTCAGAGGTGCTCAGAGAAAGGACAGGGGTAATGGTCAGAAATTACAAGGGAAATTCCATTCATACATTAAAAAAAAAAAAAGATACTTGTGAGTGGTTAAACACTGGAACAATTATCTGCAGAGGTTGTGAAATCTCCCTTCCTGGAGATACTCAGAACTTGACTGTACACAGCTCTGACTTTGAAGTTGACCCAGCCTTGAGCAAGGGATGGGAGTACAAGACCTCTGAAAGACTTTTCCATTGTGTGAGTCTGTTTCCAGATTGCTTCACCGCTGGGTTAGCACAAGTGAAGCAGACAAGTCCTTGGAGAACTGGTCAGGCACAAGCTCAACAGCACAGGGCGCAGAAGGAGCTCTACTCACTAGTGCTTGTATGAACTGCCCCATAACGTGCTCAGCCTCTTGCAAGAGGCAGACATCTCCATCTTCGGCCTTTGACAATGGGGTGTTTTGCATCAGGCTGGTATTAGGTAGTTTAATCCTGAGTGACTGTGACCCTGCCAGCACAGTAACAGTGTTTTGGAAATATGAGAGAACAGTCAGAAACATCATGTGGTAAGCAATTCATGGTCCACTGGAGGGAAAGATGAAAAGGCAAAGAACAAGCAAATGGTTATGTAGGAAGTTACTGCAGGACTATATAAAGCTTTACCTGTAAGAAACTGCAGGTGCTTTCACCTCATTTTTATACCTTGCATTGCTCCTATAAAGTAGGCAACTCTATACTGCAGGAAGAGAGAAGAGCAGGGAAAATTACTCATTGTTTTTGTGGTTAACAAATTAATGGCTCACTTTCAGCACTTTACATCTTGCTGTAGATCATGAACTAGTTCTGGAACAATGTAAGAATAAAGATCTTCTGAAGCTTAAGTCTGGTGTTCACTCTGTTTACTAGCCCAGGCTTCAGTCAATACTGTGCTTTTTACAAGTGCCATTATCAAAAAGAGGGAAGACTAGAGTACCCAAACAGTGGACTTGTTTCATACATTGCTACTCACTGGACTAGTAAAGGTGCTGTATTATACCATTGTGATGGGCTCAATGCAGTCCAACCTGGAACTCCGTTAGAGTAGCTTTGCTGCTTTGGGCAGGGGTTACCAGCAAGCCTACGATACCTACTGTGCCCCTACCATGGGTAACAGTAGGACTGACCTCATCTGTTTAAGATAAACATCACTGTACTTTTTCACGTACAGCCATTCACATGATTAAAAAGCCCAGGACGAAAAGGTGATGATTTCTGCATGGAGAGATACATTTTGCTTAAGAGCAAATTTTGTTTTACAGCGCCGGCTCGGAGATGCTGCAAAGAAAGCAATCAGCAAGCTGCAAGTCAGAACAATCAGGAAAGGTGATAAGGTAATCTTTCATATTGCTCATTACCAAATGAAACTCTATGCTGTGGATTCTTTCAGACCACTGGGACAATGAGGCAGAACAGAAATGGCAATTGCTTATTTAGCTATTATTTGTCCTTCAGGCAGGGGAGGAATGCTAGTAAGCAATTTAGGGATGGGATGGAGAGAGAAGGTGATTCTGTGAGGATGCAGAAAATCATGGAAGTTAAAATATGCTAACTAATTCTGCATGCTTCCCAGGGCAGGTTTCCAACTGGAAGTGTGTAGGAAAATCTGTCTTGTTTTAAAATGCATTACTGGATTTGCAGCATGCATCAGTGACTATTTTGCGTTGTCACATTGACTCTTGTATGAAGAGAATAGCTGACAAAATCAAAAAAATGAAAGTGATAAATGTTCTCTTTCCTGTAGGAAACTGAGCCAGATTTTGATAACTGTGCTGTTTGTATTGAAGGCTACAAGCCGAATGATGTTGTCAGAATTTTGCCTTGCAGGTAAGTTGAAGGTGATTTAGCTCTGATAGTCTCTCTGTCACTCCAAGTCAGGCTTTGTTCTCACAATATCGAGCTGATGAGATTACCTGAGAGCTTGGGGAGGGAAGGGTGAGTTATCATTTTGATTTATTCACAATCTGTTGGTAAAGATATCTGAAATGCCTCTTTATTCAACTTGAAGTGAAAGTAGCATTAATGGGGGTGAGAACCTGATTTTAGCATGACCATAAGAAATTTTGTCTAATCAGGACCTAGACACATTCTTCAGCTAAAGGTTTTTAGTCTTCTGTTTTCCTCACTGATTTTGTATCAGTCTAAAATAGGCACCTTAGGAGAATTTGCCCCTGACTTCGAGGTGAGAGCAGGGCAGAGCAGTCAGGGATAAAGCAAGCTCCTGCTCCCTGTGGAGCTATTTCTTTTGCCACATCCAGGCTCTGGAAAGAAGTGTCTTCTATCAAAATAAAACCCCAGCCCTAAAAAGAGATATGCTGAGTAGAAACAATAAAGCAAAAAGGGATTGTTACAAAGACCACATTATCTGTTGCTGCCTTCAAAATATTCTTAGACATGTGGGACATGATGATAAGAAGAGCTTTTGAGCTCATTCTTTCTCTTTCCTTCCTCTCGTGTGAATGTGCCCCGTGTAACACACTCACTCATAGTGGTGTGACACAGGAGCACAGCCTCTTGCTATCTCTAACAGCTGTATTCATCTCTCCGTGCCATGGTATTGTCATCTATGAAGGATTTCTCTAAGGAAAGCAAATTCTTAGGGAACTTCCTAGCAACAGTGGTTCCCCTGTGACAGCAAGAGCATGTCTTTGATTTCACTAGAAACAGGAATCTCCAGTGCTGTACAGATAAGGCAGAGATTTTAAAATTTATTATTACTATTATTTCTTTTGTGTTCACTGGCTTGAGAAACTGAAATATTTGTTTCTTTTCCTGCTATGTTGTTCCCTACTAGATATTTGAATGTTACAAGCTGTCCGTTTCTGTTCATTCATGTGACTCATTAAATCTGTTTACTTCCATCACTAAATGGCAAACAAAAAAGCAACAGATTAATCATAAATTTGACCTACCATAAATCCCCCACAATGACAAATCACATGTGAACTCTTTTTCTATGAACAGACACAAACATACAACTCCATGAAACAGATATACAGAAATTGAATGAGAAATTGCCAGAAAATATGGACCTTGGTTTGACATTAAGCCTGTTTTCACAGAAGCATAATAAAACTGGAATTTTGCATGATAGAAACAGACAGCTTTTTCAGAGGTAGTTACACAACAGCAGAAAATAAGCCTAAGCTTTAGCTTTCACTAGTGTCTTGCCTTCTAATTCAGCAAGGCTCCAGTCAGACTTTGTCATGCCCAGCATTGAGTCAAGCAGAGTGAATAGGAAACACATAGTTAACAGGTGATGTTCAGTTCTTGGCTGAATTAAAAGGTCATCTAGAAAATGACTCATGCTGAAAGGGTAGCACCAGCAGAACTCTCTTGTAAAATACTCACACTTTGAGCCTCAGCAGTTTGGCACTATAAAAACTCAAAAGATCTTTCCCAAGCAGCTGCTTCACAAACCCTGGCTTTCCTGCTGTGTGAATTGTGAGGGCTGTCATTGTACACGTTTGCATGGGTTTGGACTTCCCAAACAAGAAATGGGTGGTTTGAAAGGTGCTACCTTGTACTGCGGGTGGTACTGGGAAAAACAATGCTCAGCTCTCAAGTAATTTAGATGTATGTTGACTTGTATTTACACTGTATCCCCAAATGTGGTCTCTTAGCCGCCAGCAGAGCCAGTGCTTAGGGAGCCAGTTGTTACATGGCCCACTCTGGAGAGCTGGGAGGAGAAATCCAGTTAACTTCTGCTTCTTCCCTTGTCCTCTTTAGCCAGCTCCCACAACTGACTGTATAAATTAACTTCATGCTACAAAATGTATTAAATAAATAATGACACTTGATTAACAACAAGAAAAAAAAAATAGTATTGGCTTGCAGCTAGTTATGTGTTTAATGGTAGCAAACATCACTGAAGTTATCTTTGAGGGCACTGACATAACATCAAATGTAACCAAGTTCATTGTTCCCAGAGACGTCGTAGCCCTAGTTCCTTCTGCTTGTCCTCCATCTCTAGCTTTAAAACACCTCCGTCTTTTCTGTTCTGGCTTTGGAAAAGTTACTGGTGCTGTTTCTGCTCCCAGTGTGTGCCTTTTACTGAACCTTTACTAACTTTACTAAACTTATACAGAGATGCAATTAATTATTTCAACCTCATTTCTGCTAAGTTCTTTGGATTTTTTGGTTGTTTCATTTCTGTCGCCAATCAGTGTACTTTCTGACCCCATTCCAGTTTATTCCTTTCCCTTGAACCTTCACTCTGTGAACTACTGTGGTTTAAGAGACTGCTTCACTCCTCCTTTCTCTTTTTATTAGCTTCCTGCAAAATTCATTTAATCACACACATTCTTCCCTTTGATGCCTTCCTCTCACCCTCATCATCTTCTTTTGTCCTTCCTTGACACATTTACCCTTTGAAACATTTCAAACAAAAGTACAAAAAAATGAAGTGCTATTTAAATAATAGTAAATGGTGTGCTCTGGGATTTTGAGGTTCTTTTTCTTTCTTTGTGCTCTGCGAGCTTTACACAGCCATATGCAGTTGCAGAAGAGTGCAGGAGGGATCCCAGGAGGCCACCATCTCTGGAACGGCACAGAGGCACTGGCCATGCATGTGTTGTTTGGAGATTTTTCCAACACACTCTGCAGTCTCCTGGGATGAAGATTCTGCAAATTCCCCGGATAATTTACTGTGGTGCTTTGTTACCCTGACCATGGTGAAGCTCTTCCTGTTGTGCAACCTGGGTCTCACTTGCTGCAGTTTAAACACATCATTGTGTCTCTTATCCCTAGGAGAGGTGAAGAACAGTTGTTTCCTTTCTCCTTATGGAAGCTTTTGTTTGGTATGAAGATTGTTACAATATCTCTTGCCTTTCTCTCTCAACTAATCAATTACAGTTCTTTTGAGACATTTTTCAACCCATCCAAATGAACATAGTTTTGCAATGCATGTGGTTGCACACAACAGGAACAAAAAACCAAAAAGCATATATTTTTTTCAGCTCTGACTTTGATTGTCATACTTGAAACACCTCTCTTGCCCTGTATGGGTCTTTACTTTGGAACTCATCCATGATGCCTCTACTCCCTCCTTCCTTTTAAAAAAAACTTAAAACTGCAGAGGGAGAGGGATTTTTGCTTTAGGTGGCCTTTTTACGACTTTGTCTTGCCTTGTGACAGTGAAATGCTGCAGTTGCACTCTCATCTTACTTTGTGCTGACCTGAACTTCGATAATAAATTTCTCAGGACATAAAAAAACAATAATAAAAAAAAAATTTGTTGAAACGAATAAACACATATATAGTCTTGTAGCAAATAATGAATAAAATAAACTTTAAAATCCAAAACTGCAAATACCTGCTGCCTCACTTCTCTGCACATATGTTTACATTTTCAAAAGGAGGTATTATGAGTGCTGTAATTACATAATGTGGCACAAAAAATGAAGATGCAAATCTTTATCTGATTTTTCAATACCATTCCGTTTTTCTGTATATTTCTGTCAAATAATCAAGTTCTTTCTGTTGTACATATTAAATCTGAAATTCATAGAGCCATAATACAATATGCTAATTTAGTATTGAGAAGTGAAAAGTAGCATGAACTGTCATGTATTTAAATTACTTAGCATTGGGAAGATTTGTTTTAGAATATTATTTTTTTAAGCCAACTTTAGGAATGCTAAATTTCAGTTTTTTAAGTCTTCGAGGCATGAAAGTTCCAAGCATTTGGTGATTAACAAACATTATGAAATGCTGTAATACGAACCACAGCTTGACTGGGACTTGCATAGCTTAAACTTGAAAACAAAAGGAAACTCTCTAATGTGTGGCTTTATAGAAGTTTATTTATTTTTTTTTAATCTGGAAAAGATTTTGGAATTATTTTTTTTTTCAAAAGAGAATTAAAAATATCTCAGATTTTGGAAATGTACTGATTATTTTGGCATGAAAGTGTTTCAGATGTTTACAGTTAAATATGCTTGTTTATGAATCTGAGCACATAATTAAACAATCACTATCAAGAATTTTGTAGTTTTTTCAAATAGTTGAAAAGACATAGACTTTCATTACCCTGTGTGAATTAGCACACTGTCACAGGTAAGTGTTTAAAATCACTTAAACCACTTCTGTTGGTTAGACTTCTAAATGTAAAATTACACATCCCCGAGGATTTTATCTTTATGCTTTCACCTATTCAGAATGCTTCTCTGATCATGTGCTAAATATGTCCCTCCTGAGATAAAAGGAAAGAAGAAAGGAAGTTATGCAGAGGAGAGGCCAAAATATAGTGCATCTTGTTTTTACCCAGTAGAGTAGTAAAGTTTTACCTTAGAAATGTAGTGGTTTAAACTTCAAGCATAACGATGCTTGATTTGTTTTAATCATGTTGGCACACAGGATCAGATGAGGTTTGACAAAGCTTGGTATTGCAGCCAACTGATATAATTAGACTAGGTTGAACTTCAATAACAGATTTGCCCTTTCCCATAGTTGTGTGAAGTCAGACCGAGCAGGGGAATGTGATAATTTGCCATGTAGCTTTGTTTCACCAAGGAAATGCTGCTTCTAGAAGTAGTGAGAAAAAACATCACAGTGAAAAGAATGTTTCTGAGATTTCACGGAGTTTTGGCTTTGAATTTCTAGTGTTATTTAGGACTGAAGCCAGCTAGTAATCCAGCCAACTAGTGTGAGGACTGTGTTAGTAAGAGCCAGGGTTGCAAATCAATATTGGTAAACGCACACCTCAGTGTCTTCCATCAGATTGAAAGGTCCCCTGTACCTTGTGTGAGAGAGGCCTTCAGACAGCACAGAAGCCACCCCTTTCAGCTGAATACCTACCACTTTAAATATTTAAAGTTAATTTGATGCATGAAGTGATTCTGGCTTTCCTCTGGCTTTTCCTGGAGGCTGGTAGTGCCCCGCTCCCTCCATGGCACTGAGCTGTTGGCTTTGTGTGGCCACGCTGCATGAGCCAGGCCCAGGGACAGGGCTGGGGTGGCTCAGGGGTAGAAGTTCGAGCATAATGAAATGTGACTTTCAGGCTCTGTCAGGTAAAATGTGGGGCACGTTGCAAGCTTTAGAAAGGGACTCTAGAGCTGAACAGTGCGGTTTTTCAAAACGAGAAAACTAGTTGTAGTTTTGTGCCTTTTGGAGCTTCATATTTCAGAATCAAATGCACTAGTTCAACTTTGTCTAAGTTATTGTTACTGCTTCTAAGTTGTTTGAGGCACTTGGACTAAGGTCCCTTCCACCTGAACTATTCTATTAAATTAATAGTTTTTTTGTTTGGTTGGTTTTGGTTTTTTGTTTGGTTGGTTTTGGTTTTTTGTTTTTTTTTTAGGAAAGCAAGTCCATTTTCAGTTTCCTACATGCCAGTGTAATTTTTAAGGCTTTGTGCATGGTAGGAAACTTCCTTCCTTTTCTTCAGGAGTGGGACTGAACCCCACCTCCTCTACTTGGTGTATTCAACAGTGTTTCTTAAATCCCAAGCCCCACATTCCTGTGTTTTATAGTATTTGTTCTCTGTAACAACAGGTTAATTGAATATACTCAGAAAAATATAGTCTGTCATCCAGGTACATGCACTAAATATCTCTATATTAAATCTCAGTTTGTGTCACACAAATCTAGACAAGAAACTTTCAGTTCCTCCATCTGTATAATGTCTAAGAAAAGTGGCCTCCATCAGCCAGAGAGCTCAGGGAGTTGCTTAGAGGTCACTTCATACTGAGAATAGGATTAGCAACAACTCCTTCAGAACAGGAATTGTTTAGATGCTCACTCTTGATGGGAATTTCTAAAGAGCAGGAAACTCAAGGAGAATGTTTTAAAAAGCATCATCCTGTATTTTTCCACTTAAATGAAATGTAGGTTGCTTTTTTTTTTTTTTTTTTTAATTTCAANTTTTTTTTTTTTAATTCACATTATTTCTTTGTGTCTGAACCCATGTAGGCTTTGGTATTTTTGAGGATGCACATTTAAACTATGTGTAATCAAGTTTGCCTGTAGAACTGTAAATAAATACTAAAGTGACTTTTACCTTTCCCAACAAAAATTTCTGCTTATTGACAACCTTTAACAATTAAAGAACATGGGTTTTATTGATGCATTTTGTGTATTTTTCCTAATTTTCTAATTACTTGCATGTCTTCTTTTCCAAACTCATCTGAGAAACATTTTGTACATGTACTTGAGATGCTACAGGAATCATTTTAGTCTTGTGTGCATAGGATATAGTTTTGCAGTCCTGGAAGAGGTCACAGACCATCTCATTCAAAGTACTCTAATGACTTTAGAAGCCCCTGGTACTAAGCGGTAATTGTGCTGTGGTAGATTTGTATTAAAATATCCTGGTTTTCATTGCAGGCATCTTTTCCACAAGTCCTGTGTAGACCCTTGGCTCCTAGACCATCGTACCTGCCCGATGTGTAAAATGAATATTCTCAAAGCTCTAGGGATCCCGGTAAGCACATTGCACAGCAGCAGCCAGGCAGGGCAGGAGGAGAACCAGCTTCTTGGGTATATCCACAGCCCTTTGCCTGTCTGTTCCTGACCTACTCTTTTTGCCACACTATTGATACACTAATTTATTTATTAAGGGGAGTACAAGCTGAAATGTCTCATTCTGCTTTTCTCCTGTACCCCACTGTTAGTAGCGAGGAAGAGTGTCTGTCTGGGGGTTGATGAGGTGTTGGAAGCTGTGTGTCTGTGGTTGTCTGCTTTGTGGAGCAGAGTAATGTTTACTGGTGTTTTGATGGATTTATAGATTCTTCCACGTAGCTTTTGTTTGTGTTTAGATCAGAACTGGATTTATTTTCTTAATCATGCTCTCAGTTCAAGTCTCTGCAGTACTAGTCCAGAGCAACTAATTGTCCATTCTGGAGAGCCAAACCTTTTTTCTGTCAGATTTCTCTTGGAAGTCTTACCGGCAGCAAGCTCTGTACTCCCGATTCCAACTGGGGAGCAGTTCTCCCAGTAACTAAGCATACCGCATGTTATACAAGAAATTGTTAAACTCTTTTGTTATTGTGAACATTCAGATGTGGTTAGGACCTTCAAAAGCAATTGATCTTTTTGGGTTGCATGTTTACATTCAGATAGTGCACGTCCTGTCTGTTGTACAGTTTCCTATGTGCTGATATCACAGAGATCAGGGGCTTCAGCAGGAAGAAGTGAGTCACCTCACTGTGTGAGGCTTGCCATGTGATAGTGAAGTTCAATGCTGAAACACCACCACTCGATGCATTAACAGGTGCTGTAAATACCCTTCCCAGTTACAGCTGGCGACATGCCAGCTCACACATGGAAGAGCTATATAAAGCAAAATAACTCACGTGAACATACTAGGGGAGCCAATGCAACCATTCCCCAAGGGTTGATTTTCATGGAGACTAGGAAGTCAAGCAGGTTGCTGCGGAAGAGGTCCCATAGCAAATGATGGAAGCATGTTTTCATTGAAGTAGGTAGATATTTTAATCAGCATAATCCAAGCTAAAAACATGAAATAGTAAAAATGAAGTAGACCATCGTAGATAGGATAACAAGTCGTTATAGTTGGGCTACTTTATCTCCTAAGCATGTATGTTATCTTTAGAATATTGAAAGGTGATACAGCTGTTAAATCAGTGTTTGAGATGTCAGGAAAGCCCAGAATGAAGGCTGGCACTCAGCAGCTCTGCACCTAGGCTTAAATACTGAAATTTTTCCCCAGGTTCCATGTCTCTTGGTTCACAGGCTTGTCAGTGACCAGTCACCTGGAATTTTGACACCTCTTCTCCGTACCCAGCACATTGTTTCATGGCTTTCTTCTGCACCATACAGGACCACATGATTTCTGCTTTCACTCTGGTCCATTCCTGTTTTTGCCCAAGCATTTCATTAACATGCTTGTCATCCAGCTTCATAATCAGGGGATGTAGACAAATGAGACCTCCACTTTTTGGAGGCTTGCAGTGAGATGTTACGGTGTTTCCAAAGAGTTTACTACCAACAGTATTTACATCCAGAATACAGCTCTCACTGACTTCACTGACAGCTGCTGAAGTCTAAGTGTGTCCACAGGCTATCTGAAGCTGGATGCATCCAGAAGAAGATATGCCCAGAGGCTGTGTCAAGGTTTTCATTTACATGACAGACTTTTTTACTACTTATGGACAGCTCTGTAGTGGCAGATGTGGAACCTAATTGCCAGGAATAAATAAAAGCACCATTCAGTTTCCTCAGCCATCGTTTCTCTTCTCACAGCTCCCTGTCTCATTCTCTCTGTACCACATATCAGAAGGAGGATCCATCCTTTGCCCCTTGCTGAGAGCTTTCCACATGGAGCTCTCCTACCTTGTGCCTTTTGCTGCTTCTCCTCTGTGTAAACATTCCTGCCCAATCTTTATCCTGCCCTGGTATTGCCGCTCATGCTCTTTGCTCAGCTCACAGGACCCACTCTACACCAGCACAGAAATTGTGTGTCTTCACCCTTCTCACTGCCTGGCACCAGCTGAGGGCAGCCTGGGGTGGATATCAGTCCTGTGGGCTGCTTTCTGATGCCACTGTGAGCTTGTAGGCACCATGCAAAGCCCTATTCTCTTTAGAGAGTGTAGTTAACAGTGCCAAAAACCCCAGTCTCTATCAGCACACATGAACTAGTATTTTCAGAGGCTTGTAACAGCCAGATGTCAGCAGGCTGTTGTGGGAAAGGACGTTTCCCTGGAAGAAGCTGTAAAGCTCTAGGGCTTCTCAGTGAGAGGTGGCAAACATTTCTGTAGAGCAGATAAAGCAAAATGCCATTCCCTAATCACATTCTTGAGTCTTGCTGAGCCATCTTAGCTGAAATTTCCACACGCAGTAAAGCAGCCTTAGGCAGGCAGCAGTCTCTGATGGGAGACTTGAGCACAAATTTGCCAAAGTCCTTTTGCAGGCTTTTACAATGGGAGGAATGAGGAAATCTTACCATAGTCACGGCTAATATGTTTGGGTTTTTTTTCCTGCCAGCTACATTTTTGTCCTATGGTTGTTATTAAAGAGCTGGCTTGTGTGACTGTGGATACGTTGTGCTTCATTTAGCAGGAAGACTCCAAATCTTCCAGAGACTGATTGGTTAAAGCCCAACTATCCAAATGCTTTGATTCAGTTCACGTCTAAACTCTCCATTTACTGTGTAACAGAGACTTCAAATATTATCTGCCCTAAAAGCAGATTCCCCAAGCTGCTGTGAGGCACTGCACTCATTTTCACGGTAGCTGAGCACTCCAGCATCTCCACTTCCCGCCACCTCTCCACAGCTCCGGAGGATTAGTAACCAACTGTCTGTCAGCACACGGTCGGCGTAACCTTTTCTGCTGTCTCTTTGCTGGTGAATGCAGCTCAGGCTGTACCTCTTTTGGCTGTAATGTTTGAAATGAATTATCAGTGCAAGTGTCTTTCACTTGCAAAGAGCTGCATTGCTATCGGGATGATCATGTCACGTAAAATAGTTTGCCTCTGCTTCTCCTCCCACTGCTTCTCCCCCTTTTCTGCAAATATCTGCTGGATATGCAGGCAGCTGCATTTTTGGCAGCAGATTGGATGACTTGAAGCTATTCACTAAGAGCTTTAGCCAAGCCCTCAGAAGTCAATACAAAGCCTTCCCTTGACTTTAGTGGAATTGCACCCTTAAAGCACTTACATGCAAGGAATGAGTGAAACCAATATAATTAAACTTAGCAAATGTATCTGGGTCGCTCTGACAGCAGAAGCCATAATGTATTTTCTTTTCGACCAGTATTTCATATCATTAGTTTTATAGTGTGCTGCATAGTTTGGGGTATTTTTTTCAACAAAAAATGATTCAGGAGTAAAAGGATTAATTATATTGAGCAATGCTATTTTTGCATCTTTAATGTTTGGCTTGGCTTTCAATTATAATCTTCCATTTAGAAAAGTTAGTACTAAAGGCCCATTCTAGGAATAACTGGAATCAGAGCAAAGGACAGACAACTGATCCCCTGAAAAAAAAAAATCTGAAATAGTTTTTCTTAGAGCAGTAAAACCAGGCTTTTTTCTTTAAGATATACTGCATCGAAGACAAATTTAAATTAAAAAATAAATTCTGAAAGCATATCTTGTAACAGCTAAGGGTGAAAGAGTGACAGGTCTAAGGAATCATTTCAGAACCAAGTCCTACAGATAAATGATTGGTATTTTGCTTGAAAAAGTACAGGTTCAATAAGTTTCATTAAAAGCTAGTATAACTGAATGTGCCTTTATCCCACTTCTGAGGAGCTTTTGCTGCCTAAAAGCAGTGACTGAAGACTGAAGCCAGACAATGACAGTTCTGATTTTTATCACAAACTTCAGTTTGTAGATACAAGTCACCTGAGGATTGTTTAAAATGCATGCCTTTTCCATTGGGCACATCTGTGAGAAAAATTTGTATGAGGTGGCAGCAGTCAGACAGGAAATGTATGGGAAAAGAGAAAACTTGCTGAGTTCTGGTTCTTCAAAAATGTAAGCATATGGTAACCTTCGATGCCTGAGTTCCAAGGGATTACTCCTGTGCTTAAAGCTAAGCCTCTGTTTAAGTCTTTGCTGTATCATATTCTGCTGAGTTTCCAGGTGTCTGCTGTTGGAGATAGGCAGGTAGTGAGATTTTCAGAAATGCCTTAGCAAGTGAGACAAGTAAGTATAGCAAAAACCAAATCCACAGAGAAGAGTATGTCTCCTCTGATTATAGCCATCCAGACACTGGATTTCCAGTCTAGCAGTTTAAACCCCGTCTCTGCTTAGTGAAACCAAGTTCTTGAAATAATTATGCAAGCAGTTTTTCTCCATGCCCTGTGGAGAACTGGAGCTGGTTCTGTGGGCAAATGATGCAAGAATCTGTTTCCTCCTAGAGGAAAAAGAGCTTTTTTACTTATAATGTTTGTTACCAGTATTTATGGAGAACTTCATAGAAATCACTGATGTACAAATAGGAGCATCAGGCTTTTAACAGGTCCAGAGAAATCAAGGGTAGAACCTAGTCTTGGATATAGTGCCACTTTTCCAACCAGTGCCGACTTGAAGTCTCAGTGCTCTTCATGAACAGGCACTTGATGCTTCAGGACACTGTTCAGAAATGGGCACCACAGCCCCTTCTCGATGCTTCCCTTGATTTGAAGAGTTTGGCACATTCTGGAGGTGTTGGCGTGTTCACTGTATAACTGCAAGAGAGAAGTGCCGAAATTCTCCAGAACTGAGTTCCATCCTTGGACTATCTAAATAAGAAAGCAAGAAAGATTATGGATCAAATATTACTCTTCAAATACCCATTAATGGTTTTTTGTTTCTTTTCTCATTAATATATTTTTGTAGGAAATACAGTATTAGCAAAGGAAAACAGCTTTTGATGTCAAAAAGACTTGTCTTATAAACAGTTTTAGCTTCTGTTTTTCCACCCCACACATAGATGCGCCCACAGGCAGTTCCTGTAAATTCCTATTCCTGAAAGCTCTGATACAAGCTCTATAAAATGTGTATTTAGGGAAGAGCTAATCATTCCCCTTCAGCCACTATCTCTGTTTACATTTGTAATCTGACTCAGCAATCTGCCTGTGGTGAGCGGATCATATCAATAAGGGAGTTACTTTTTTAATGCGTATTATCCCAAACCCTTTAAAAATATAAATAAGAATATTTAGAGATTGTAGGTGTTGTGGTTTAATGCTGAATATTTCCAGTGCATACTTTGGGTCTCTCTTGCAACATATTGTGTTAAGAAGTTTTAAGTGCATGAAAACAAACTGTGCATGTGCATTCATCATATGTTGCCATTTTCAGTACTGAAACAAAGTGAAAAAACCTAAAAAAAGAAGTAAGAATAGGTAAATTAACCTTTTAGCCAATTAAAAAATTTTTTTTCTTATTTTTCTTCCTATTAGCCAAATGCAGATTGCATGGATGATATACCTCCAGACTTGGAAGCCTCCATAGGAGGACCACCAACCAACCAGATAACAGGAGCCAGTGATATAACGGTGAACGAGAGCTCTGTAGCCCTGGACCCCCCGGTGCGGACTGTGGGAGTGCTACAGGTCATCCAGGACGTAGACTCCTTTCCCCAGGTTGGGGAGGGTAACTTCACAACAAGCAGTAAGTTCCTCTTTCTGGCAGAATTTGCACTGAAATAGGAGTTTAGCAACCTACCTCACAAACCAGTCCATAGTGGGGGCGAATGGATGAATGGCCTTTGAGGGATGGCTTTACCATAAGCACAGCTGAAGTAGATGGGTGAGTAAACTTAGATATCATGTCATTCTGCTGTACTGCAAACGCTTCCAGCCTCTGGGCCTATCAGTGATTGAACAGACAACTCTAACTGGAGTCCCTTGCATGGACAGCACAACCTATTTCAGTCAACACAAAACAATATAAACCTACAGTCAGTTTCAGTTATTGTTTACAATAAGTGATCCCCTGCATAACCTAGCTTATTTGTGGAGCAAATTAGTGTACGTTCTTTGCCCTGGCCTTTCCTTACTAGGCTACATGTTGCTATGTGGAATTTATTCTTACCTGCATATCATAAAATAAAAGGTGAAGGGAACAATCACTGCCTTCAGTCAAGAAAAAAAGAATGCTGAATGCTGGTTTTGCCGTTTACCTTCTTAACATCAGCTGATGCTTGTCTGGTTATTTATTCGTATCTGAACTCATTTCAGAAGCGTTGATGGTCAGAGTACCTGTACTTGAAAACCTGACCATAGTAAAGTTATGGTGCCAGTTTGTGCAAAAAAAACCCACCCACCGAAACAAACTTTTTGTTTGTGAAAATATAAACAAAACACCCCAACCAACAGCAACAACAACAGAAAATATAATTTTAGATGTTTTCAATGTGTTTCGTTTACACTTGTTTAAGGGGCACCATCTGAACTAGTAACTCTCAAAATGTCTGCATTTGTCTCCCTAAAAATTATACTCTTTGTTAAAAATCTACTTCTAACAGTTTAAAAATAATGTTGTCAGCTGTTTTGAGTGAGGATTGTACTACTCTCAAATTCTCATTTTTTGGTAAAATAGCAGATCAGTAGAAAATACATATCTGGTTGATACGAGTCGGTGTAATAATATTGACAAGACTATTGTAGAAAATCATCGGATATAGTTGGAGGTAGAAAAATATGATAAAATTTAGAATTCTTTATTGAGTCACCATAACTCCTGGGAAAAAAATGTATATATTCAAACATTTGTGAGTGCTACTATGGGCCTGGGTGTGAAAAAGAAGTCAGGTAATCAATATGATGTATAAAAGGTAGGAGAGAGATGAGGGGACTAGACCAAAATGATTTTGCATTAGCCTCCTTATTCCATGGAGAGACTTAATAGTCACATTTTCCCTCATATTGTAGCCAGTGTCACGGTAGTGAAAAGAAATTGTGGAAATATAGGACTTGGAACCTTAGCTGCTAGCGACCTGAAGTTGATTTTTAAGTTCTTCCTTTGTTTGAGTTAGGTACTGGTTTCAGGTTTGGTGGTTTCATGGTCTTAAGTCCTGAGGTAAGCAGCAAGGTTATAGGCCTGGCTATCGTCTGTGGCCAGCCTGTCAGCTGGTGGTACACAACTTTCTCAAACCTTCTTGAGTGCTGGCAAGAGCAAAACAGAGATGTTATTTTGTTCCTTCCAGTAATTGTTTTGAAATGCATTAGAGGCTGATTTAAGCCATGAAGGAAAGATTTTGCTTCATGGTACCACGAAGTCTGGGCTGGATGCTGGTCTCAGCTTTACCCTCTTAATGATCCTGAAGTGAGTAGCTCCTCTGGCATATAATTATCCTTGTACAGCTGAACTTTACATGGTCTTCTGTTGAAGTTGGAGGGAGGGCCATGGTGTGCCCTTTACACCCACAGCTGCATGGCATATGCTGAGAAGATCCAGCAGCCTGATGCAAAGCCCAGCACTAGAAGTAGCCTGTGCTTTTCATCTCAGGATCTTGGCACACTGAGGAGCAGCTCTGGTTTGTCATCAGGGTAACAATAGTGTTGAGGCAGCCAGGGAGCACAAGAGCTCTGTAACTCTCCAGCCACTCTCTTCCCCTCCAGTTTTGTTTCCAGAGTCAAAACACATTTATTCTTCATTTTCCAAGTGGCCAGCCAAGTAGCTGGGTGACAAGCTTGCTCAGAGCTAGCAGGGTACTGGAAAGCTTGCAGTGATGCTTTATTTTGTCTTGGTGCCTTCTGGTTTTCCCCCCTTATCTTTAATAACTTTGGGCAATAAATGCAACACAGGGCAATCGTGAGAGCTGACAGCATGGACAAGGCACTCACACCAAGACCAGTGTGGCCTGTCCAGACATGTGGGTAATGAGGCAGCAAACCATGGAGCTTCAGTTCTCCATCACCTGAAGAGGTTGGACATGTGGTCTGGGGAAGAACTGTGAAAAGGGTTATTCCCTGATTATTTTTGAGAGAGAAGGAGAGTAGTGCAGTGTGGGGAAACTGGCCCTGCAAAGGTTGTGAGCCTCCTGACATCAGGATTCTCCATTTA